>CAKNXH010058624.1:48060-84398 GCA_932178445.1 Andricus quercusramuli | reverse complement strand
TGGGAACGTGGTGGGGGCCGAAAAATCCCACGTTCTGGAGCCTCTGGCGTCCACTTGAAACCATAGTCCTTTCGTCAGGTGAGGAAGTGCCTCGCGTACACTCCTCAAGAAGTAGAAAAAGACGCCTACCAAGGCCGGCGAAGACGACTATTACGTCTAACTACGGGGGCATACATCCAACGAGGATTAAACATCCCGATGACAGGAAGTTTTCTGCTGTTCATACGGGAAAAAATCCGCGCAGAACACGAGATGGCACTTCCTTATCGCCATCGTCACGGTCCATCGATTATGTCGCGACAGACTCTTACCAGAATTATTACGAGAAAGCGATAGATGAGTACGAAAATGGTTATCGAAACGAAACGGTGGCTAGTAGTAGTGTCCAGCGAAAACTTCGAACTTTCTTCACTGGCCACAAGTTTTACTATGTACATAGTAATGATAGTGATCCGTTGGATGCCGATTCGTCCCATTCCACTGCATCGCATGCATATACGTCGCGTAAAGATGTGTAGGATTGAGATCCAACGGACAAAGTCGGTGAAAAGGTACACTTGAGATAAGTCCTTGTCCATCAATCAGATTTTCTCGGAGCTTCGCAGACGATTAAAAAACAGAAATAAAAAATAGTATTATAACAAAAGTAGTATAAAAATAGTTGTATGAACGTAGTTCTATACCAAAAAGACGAAGAAAGAATGAGGAAGAAGGCAAAATGTTATTACATAAACATGAATAATTTCTAAAACTTCTTCAAATGTACAAGTTTGTTTCTTTTCATTATGATAAAGAATACTATCACTTTCTCACCTTACACTTTCAATTTCACGGTTAGTTGCCTTCTCCCGTTTTCTCCCTCTTTTTAACTCCCTTACGTACTTCTCTCCAAATGAGAGTGTCTCTCAGACGCATGGTAAACGATGATTTTGGTGGTGGTGGTGGTTATGGTGGTGGTGGTGGTGGTGGTGATGGTAGTGGTGGTGATGGTGGTGGTGGTGATGGTGGTAGTGGTGATGGTGGTGGTGGCACATTCCTGTTGTAAATAGTAAAATTGGATTAATATCCCGCATGATGTTGTTAGAAATACAAAAACTAGTGGACTGAATCCATTTTGAATAGGGTTGCAGTTTCTATACTTGAAAACGCGGAATCGTATTCAGATACGATACGACAAAATGTTTGAAAAAAAGTTTACACGTTCGCACAAAAGCTACGGATAATGTCTTCTTTTCTCCTGTAATATTTTTCATTGTTGACGATAAAAAGTAAAAAATTACATTTCTAGGAAAAATTGAATGCTCCCCGCCTGAAAAACGGCTTAGGCCACATGCTACTGATTAAAAGCCTTCCTTCCATTACAAGAAACTTTAAAAAAATATTGAGAAGAATGAAAAAGATGGAGTTTTCGAAAAAAACTTCCGTATTGTTTTCTTCAAATATTGAAAACATAAGAAAAGAATATTGTCAGGAAAACCCCACCCAGTTCCTTCCTCTAAATATTTTTAAAAAATTTGTACCAGTGGAGGAGAAACATCTTATCAGCAATTCCATTTTTAATATCTTCTGAAAACCCGCTGCCATTTAATCAATTTCAAAACTTTTTCCCATTTTTCCTTCTTACAAACAATTTTCTTTTCACATCGGAAAAAAACGTGTCACAGAATTTTCTACACAATACGACATACTTCGATACCGAGAGATTTTAATATTTCAAGTGTAGAACTCTCCGTGCACTGAAATGAATTCAGTCGGTGGATTAGGCCTCCTGGGGATACCACAAAAAAAACGGACCGAGTACTCTACCTCCAGGGTGGTGCGGAAATGAGTGCAATCGAGAAAGAAATTAATGAATCTAATCCAATTTTAGTTCCCTAATATGAGGGGCATTCATTCCAAATCATAATGACAAATACTGATTTTGTATAATGTATAATTATACGCAATGTAACGGTCGCAGCCCGCTGGGAGTGCTCGGAACCGTATATGGCGTATTCGTTTACAAATCGAACAGAGAATTGATGGACCCATTTTTGATTGAGCTAATACTTGTTTTACGGATTCGTTATCGAAAAAGAGAAGATACGTAATGGAGGATTTTTTTTGCAATTTGTTGGGAAATAGAAAGGGTTGAAAAATTTAGAATTTGAGTGAAGACTATTTTTTTTAAATGCATAACTCCTGTTGTATTGAAGCTGGAGACCTTATTGTTTTCATTTGAAAGGTAAAAGAACGAGCTTTGATAAAAAAATCACCCCGAAAATATTATTAGCAAATTAAAATTGTTATAAACAATTAAAATTTTTTAAATCGATTTTTAACTAGTTTGACCCCCATGAATTAAGTTCTTCCTATTTTGATGGTATTCTACGTCAAATATTCGATCGAAAACGATTCATTTCGAAATGGTGAAATTATTATTACTATTATTATTTTCTTTCTTAGACAAGATAACTTACGAGGAAAATTGCTTTGCTTCCAATTCTTGAAGAGAAACTGGAATCACACAATGATATTTTAAAGTCCCCTTTATCGTTATCGCTCCTTGAAAGCGTGCTGACAACCGCTTTTCTTCTTCTTCGTACTCAGCATTTGTCGAATTCTTCTGTCGCCCAGGTACATAATTCTCTAGGTGTACGAATAGGATTATTTACTCTTTGCAGACCAGCTCTAGCCTTTTTCCTACTTCGCATGGAAAAGGACCATGTGATGGAATTGATGGCACTCTAAAAAGTGTGTCTTTTTAGAGTGCCACCAATTCCATCACATGGTCCTTTTCCATGCGAAGTAGGAAAAAAGTGCCACTCAGCTGCTACTTTAAAATCTTGTTCATGCTGAGTAAGATTAATAAAAAATTTTTGTTCTTGTATTGCCCACTGGCACCGTCGGAAAAATATATTATTTTGTTAATCCCCTGTAAATTTGATTTTATGCAGTCTACTAAATGTCTTTGAAAGAGATGAACGGTAATAGTATCGTGGCGTAAACATTCGGACATAGACACAAAACTTTTGAGTTTCAATTCATTGTCGTCATCTTTGTAATATATTGAAAATGGATGTATTGTCACTTGATCATTATTCCAGTGAATACTTTGAATAGAATTTTGAATTATGAAAGCATAATTCTCAAAAAAAATCACAAATGACAATACATTAATTTTTAATTATTTTATTTTTTTTCCATTTAAAAATTCTCTTTCTTTATTTGCTAAAAATGAATGTAGGAATAATTGCTTCCTCATAGAGGAAGCTTTGTAATGGTAACATTTTTCAAAATTTTTTAATTCATTACATTGAACCCTCCCTAATTTAAAAATGTCTAATACAATGTTCTAAGAAATTGTCCGGATGTGTGTGTGTGTGTGGATGTGTGGATGTCACGCTTTTTTGAGAACACGATAACTAGAAAACGGTTGCAGATAAATTGATGAAATTTGGAGACCTCATTTTCCCTACTAATATCTTGAAACTGACTGAAGGATTTCTAAAAATATTTATTGCATTTTTTATAAAGATTCCTTGGTTCGGGACGAATCGATTGACCTATAATATTAATACATTTTATTGAAGAGTAGGGAAGTTATAGTAATTTATATATTTTGAAAATCAGTTTTTTATATTAAAACTTTTTTCTCTAGCATAATTTAGAGTTGATGCAAGAATCTAAAAGATTCCTTGGTTCGAAACGAATCGATTGACCTTCAATATTAATACATTTTATTAAAGATGTAAGGATGGCGGTTAAAGATTTAAAAGGTATTCTTTGAAGGCCAAGGACTTTGAATCAGGTTTGACTCGACAAACAATTTAGTATAAAAGAACTTTATTTAATTTAGGAGCAGTTAACATAAATACGATGCGTTCGCTTTCGCGGTTGGCAAGACTCTGCCAGAGTCTGTTCTTCTCCCGCATTCTGTCTCGATCGATGGAGATGGACAATGTTCGGTCAATTGCCGATCTTACTACGGCGGTAAATTGAAATATGCAATCTTAAATCTATTTCTTACAGATTCGACCGTCCTGACTTACGTCGGTTCTCGGACGCATTACATAAATTCTCGTTGTTTAAACGTTGAATTGGAACCCAAGGCCGCATATTGGCTGGTTCCCAAAACCCCTCATATTTCCTCTGAGTTAATTGGAAATCGTCTATATCAGCGACGACGTATCGGTTGTTTCGCAAAACTTTCGAAATAACATAAGGCCCTTTAAGGGCATGCTCCCCGATGATCACGTAACCAAAACAATCCTTGGTTATGAAACTCTTTTTGGTGTTCACCATGTCCAAACGCAATGATGTATTGCTCTCAAAATTTGGAATATAGAAAATGAGACAATAAGTTGCGTTTTTATGTTTAGTTTCAGTAATAATTTTGAAAAAAATTTTCCATGTAAAAAATAAATGTGGAAAATTTCATAACCGAGCTTGGTTATGTGATCTCTACTTTACCGACGTTGAAATGCTCCAAAAACAATGACAGGTTACGTATGTGCAGATACTTATTTTTTGATTTGCAACGAATGTGCAAGTGTTATTGTTTATATTAATTTTTTGAATGTTCAGACGACTTAGTCCAAAATTTGTGTCAGTTATCGACATACGTGAATCAGAAAATCTGAAATGCATCAAACCAAACATTACCTGCACGTGCTGCAACTCGAATGGTAATATCCTATTCTATCAATTTATAAATTAAATTTCCTTGAAATTATAAACATATTGATGTGTACAAACGTTCTCTAGTGCTTTTTATTCAATCGTTCAAATTCTCAACACGATATCTCAATCCGTGTGGACATAGTGAGCCCCAAAAAAAATGAAAATAATTTTACACATTTATTTTTTACATGGAAATTTTTTTCAAAATTATTACCATTCACATTCGTTGCACATTCGTTGCAACGTTACCATGCACATTCGTTGCAAATAAAAAAATAAGTATCTGCACACACGTAACCTGTCATTATTGTTGGAGCATTTCAACGTCGGTAAAGTAGAGATCGCATAACCAAGGTCGGTTATGAAATTCTCCACAGTTATTTTTTACATGGAAAGTTTTTTTCAAAATTATTACTGAAACTAAATATACAAACGCAATTTATTGTCTCATTTTCTATATTCTAAATTTTGAGAGCAATACATCATTGCGTTTGGACATGGTGAACACCAAAAAAATTTCATAACCAAGGACTGTTTTGGTCACGTGATCACCGGAGAGCATGCCCTTAAAACGAGGAAGCAATTTAGAGGAAATTCCCGGCGTGGAATCAAAATTCTTAATCATAACGTAGTCACCAATTTTGTAATCATTAGGATTTTTTCGCTTCTTATCAATATACTCTTTATTATAATCTTGTGACTTTTCGATATTTTTCTTCGCTTCAGCTCGCATTTGGACTAAATCCCTATTCTGGCAATTTACATTACTATATAAAAATTCCTTTATATTATCGTTAACCTTTCCGCGTTGAGGTACTCCAAAGAGTAAATGGCTCGGAATTGCGAGATCACTTTAGGCCAAGTTTTTTGGCAATCATTATCACTTAATTTGCCCAACATTGGGGCAAGGGTCCGATTTACCCTTTCAACTTTACCATTGGCCTGAGGTGATCCCGTAGCGATCTTATGATGCACAATGTCAAATTCGGTCAGAAAGTCTTCGAATTCTTTCGAGCTGAAACAAGTTCCTCGGTCTGATGTGATAACTCTTGGTTTGCTATAATTCGAAAAATAATGTTTGAGGTGCGCAATTGTTTCCGAAGATGCAGTAGATTTCATCGGGTAGAGTCGAGTAAACTTGGTGAATGCGTCAATCACCACTAAAATGTGTTTCTTAGCTTTCGATCTACAATCAAAGATGTCCGCATGATCAATATGAACGTTTTCGAACGGCTTATCGCCTTTTGGAATTACGTTCACCAAACCTTCGACTCTACCTGATTTCGGTGTAAAGGCGATACATTTACAACAACTGTCAATATGATCCCTAACTTTCTCTTTCATCCCGGGAAACCAATAGATTCTGCCATGTGTTTTCTTACGATAAGCAATACCATTCCGTAATTCAAACTGCTTATCTTCTGATAATTCCAACTTTTTACAAATTTCGACGATTCGATTATCCTGAGTTTGAGCTAACATAAGATTTCGTTCGAAGGGGTTATCATCAATAACACTAATGAAATTGCAACGACTTAAACCGTCTACGTGGGTCATGCTTTTGCCCTCGCGGTGTTCCGCTGTAAAATCACAAACTTGCAATTCCATAACCCATTTTTCGATTCTAGGATTGATTTCTTTCTTTTTCAATGCAAGTGCGAGTGAGTTACAATCGGTTACTACTTTGAAAGAAATTCCGTACAATTATACACGAAATCTTCGAAGTGCGTATACATTAGCCAACATTTCCAGCTCAAAGCTGTGCAAACGACTTTCGGTATCGGATGTTCTTTTAGAAAAGTAAAAACAGGGATGAAATTTTAAATCCCCTTTTCTTTGCATCAGAATTGCTCCGAATTCTAAACTACTCGCATCGCAGTGCAATTCTGTTTCGTCCTTTGGGTCAGACATTGATAGAATTGGAGCCTCCATCAATTTTTTCTTTGAAACATTGAAGACTTCCAATTTTTTCTCATCGAATTTAAATTCAACCTCCTTACGCAACAAATTATACAAAGGCTTGGCTAAAACTGAACAACCCTCAATAAATTTTCTAAAATAAGAGACAAGACCTATGAAGCTCCGTAACTCACGAACATTTATGGGCACTGGGAAGTTCAAGACTGCTTCAATTCCGCGATCTGTAGGAGTGATACCAAGTTCACAGATTCGATAACCCAAAAATTCAATCAAAGTAGACATAAATCTGCATTTGTCTAAACCAATCTCCAATTTGTTTTCAACAATGACCCTGAACACTTTTTTAAGTACAAATAAATGATGCTCAATTGTGGATGTTGCAATTAATATATTATCCATATAAACTACTAAGTCACCTGATTAATTAAATCCCTGAAAAAAGTGTTTACAAATCTTTGAAATCGAGTCGGAGCTGTATTAAGGCCAAATGGCATGCGCAAAAATTCATATTGACCCAAAGGTGTTGTAAATTATGTATATTTTATCGATTCCGGTGACATTCTAATATGGAAAAATCCATCTTTGAGATCTAACAGAGAAAAGTATTTATTTTTATTTAAAACTTCTAATTGATCGTCAATTAAGGGAAGTGGGTAGTTGTCTTTCACAATCAACTTGTTTAATGTGCGAAAATCTACACACATTCGCTTTTCGCCACTTTTCTTGTTAACCAGAACTATTGGTGACGCATACTCGGATTCACTAGGACGAATAATCGATCTATTGGACAAATCTGACAATATTTGCTCCAAGCGACTTCTTTTCGTATAAGGGATCGTCCATAAATTAGGTATCGTCCATAAATTACGTAAGACGTTTTTCTTTTGTTTGTATCGTTGTGTCCTTCTCAACTTCACAGCAATTTTATTTCCTTCTTTATTCAAACAAAAGAAAAACGTCTTACGTAATTTATGGACGATCCCTAAGCTACTCGACGAAGAGATAAATGAAAAGGTGTGTGCTCCTTTACCACGATTTTTATTTCCACGTCAACTTGAGGATTTTCGGGTCTCACTGGCTGAATGTATTCATCATTAAACAACGTCTTCAATTTTTCCTGATCGGCTACAGGAATTTTCTCATTTATTGGCAGAAACTCTACTTTATCAGTTTTCAATTCACTAACGTCAATATTCAAAATTTCTCGCGTTACTTCCTGCATACTAAAATCTTCCTCGACAAGTTTAAAACCCAAAATTTTTAAAGCATCTCGACCCAAAACTACAGGAGACTTCATAGTTTCATTATCTACGACAAGCTATTTCATTTCTCTCTTAGTCTTTCCTAAAGAAACGTTAACAATTACAAATCCGAGCTTTTTCAATTGAGATTCATTTATCCCACAATAATCTGATTTTATATTATCTGTTACCTTAATCGCCGCTGGAATTACCACTTTTTCTTTGATGAAGCTTATTGGGCTGCCGCTGTCCAACAGCGTAAGAAGTGTCATGTTGAAAATCTCCTCAATGATCAGCTCGTACTCTCCATTCCTGTAGAATTCGTTGTTGTTCTTAAAGTCGATGTTGACTACTTCCTTCGCTCGTTTCTGCACTCGTTCTGGGCAGTCTTTAATAATATGCTCCAAAGATACTCCAAAGATGCTCCAAGACTTGCCACAATTAAAGCAACGAATCTTACCCGACGTCGACACTTTTGAGTCCTTTGATTCACATTTGTTTGCTTTGTCATTTTTGGCTACACTTTTTGCAAACTTATCACATTTTTCACTACCAATATTCCTTGCTTGCAAACTTACTTTTTCAAAGGCTGACAGCAAGGTTTCTATCGAATCAAATCGGAGTATACGTGCTTGATCACGCAAAGATACATCCGGAATACCGTCAACAACATAATCAATCCGTTCACTGTCTTCAATTGGCACTCTATTTGCTAAAATGGTTTTGTCATGCACATACTCACTAAACATCTCACCCTTTTTCCAAACTCTTTCTTCGAATTCCTTGCACAAAAGTACTCTGTTCGGACGCTGATGAAACACTTTTTTAATTTCACACAGGAGATTGTCTGCTGACATGCTGACATGATCCGGTCGGGAGTGGAAACAGGTTAACGCCTTCCCTTTCAGCTTCGAACCAATTAATATTCTCATGGCAGAAATGGTGATTTTTGGCGTAACAACCACGCTCTCTCTAGTCACTGTTTGTCTTCGCAATTCAATTTGACGTAGTTCTTGATCCAGACGTTGAGCTTCAATTCTTGCAAATTCTTGTCTGGCCACATTTTCATCGTTCCTGTGTACCGGTTCAGATTCTCCGTTCCGAAGTCCGGCCAACTCCATTCTTGCTTCTTGCAATTGCTGCGCTAACCGTTCGCGCTCAAATCTAACAGCTTCCAAATTTCTTTCACGCTCTCTGGTTTCAGCTTCCCTTAGAGCATTACTTTTCAACCGTTCAATTTCTATTCTAGCTGCTTCCAGCTCTTGCGATAAGGAACTACAGTCGGTCGTCAATGATTCAAAATCCTTTTCATCCAAGTTAGATATATAGAAAAATATTTTTTACCTGGTATTCTGAGTAGGTTAATTAGTTAGACACCAATCTGTGATTGGTGAAGGAAAACCATGCAGTTGTTGCGATACTTTCTGCATCTATTTAATACAATTTTCAACTACTTCATCTATAAATGCCCCAATTTTCAATGTTTAAATTTAAAAATAGTTTAGTCTGTAACATTTTTCGAATAGTTAAAGCTCCAAGTCCATTTCTGTCAATTACTGTTAATTTATATAACTCCTTAATTATATAAAACCTTCTGAACAATCTAATATTATTCAATTAAAAATTTGAAACCCTGGAACTTCAAGGACTTTGAGATTAGGCATTAAAAATCGTATACCACCTAAATAAACATTAAATTTTTTATACTTGACATTTTTTTTTTTAATTATTACAAAATTAATTTCCAACCCATAAATACGTGCGCGTCATGTGTGTTGGAGAAGAAAAATACAGACGGCTCACTGCAGGCAAATGCAACCACTCTATTCAACCCGATTGGGAACAATTGACACAATTAGCAACAATTTAAACTGACTCAACTTTTGATCACACTTAATCGTTACGAATCGTGTCCCATCGATTATTTCTAGAAGAGCTTAGAGAA
The DNA here is from genome assembly GCA_932178445.1 of Andricus quercusramuli. Classification (NCBI taxonomy): domain Eukaryota; kingdom Metazoa; phylum Arthropoda; class Insecta; order Hymenoptera; family Cynipidae; genus Andricus; species Andricus quercusramuli. Next base: position 74,630 of record CAKNXH010058624.1, on the reverse strand, counting down.
TTGCCATTTTTCACGTGACTGTAGGAATCACCGCAATATACGGAACGCCATGGCGAACCTCCCTGTTGCCGCTGTAATTTCAAACAACATTTTTTTAACAGCCACATGTAATTTAAAAACGAAAAACTTACGGAATGGAATTACAATTTTCCTGCCTCTCGATAAAACGTGCAGATAATAATCTGAAAATCTTTTACTTTCAAACAATCAAGTTCAGAGTCACTAAAGAAGCTAACTGCTGTTACTTAACAAACTGATGATACACAAGGACCATTAAGAAGTCATAAAGCTGTTTAAATGCAAGGACCATCATATACGTAAGATGTAACCGTCCGTCTCTTTCACTGTCATGAGTTTCTACTTTACGCCGCCGTTCTCTGCCAACGTGGACTAAACTTTACTCCTACATTGCTATTGTAGTGCTCCCAATTTGCCAATTTTGAATTACACGCCAACTGTGGCCAACCAGGGCACGGCCCTAACGCAAGCGCAGTTGCAAAAGGCGCCAGTATTGGCATCAGTGTTTGGCTCTCTAGACATGATCCAACAAACTATGGTCCCGCCACGCGCAAGTAAAAAAAATTCAACCAATCAGACTGCACCCTAGTTAGACCCGACGACCCTTCCATCATGGATTGGGTTCGGGCGGCGGATTTGAACCGAATGGGGAATACGAATGAGATTGTAAGAAGTTTAAATAAAAAATTGCACCATACAAAATAATTTGCTATGCATAGCATCAAAAAATTGAAATAATGAATGATTATTAAGGGAATAAGAGTAACGTATGTAATATTTATTAAAGAAGTTCTAAAGTATTAATGCATGTTTGAAATTATATTGGAGTAAAAAAGTGAATCATTTGCGAAATACTATATATTCTTTTTTCGCTACATTTCCTTACTGAAAATTGATTTGAAATAATTCATGGAAGGCAATGCCAAGGAGTTAATCATTATATATATAAAACATAAATAATATATGTATTCTTTATAATTATGCAGGGTGTCCCAGACTCAAGTGTCCGGACTTATCTAGCCATATAAAAATGAAAAAAATAAATAGAAAATTCCTTTTCCAAAAATCAGTTGAAGTATTAGTTTTTTAGTTATAAAACATTTAAGCTGGACCAATCAGGAGCGCTGTATAAACAGCCGTGTGTCCGTGAACCAGATTTCAACGCAGTGTTATGGAAGTGAGCGCAGAGTGGGGGTTAGCGACGGGAGGACACTACGTTGGAATCCCGTTCACGCACACACGGCTGTTTATACGGCGCTCCTGATTGGTCCAGCTTGAATTTTTTATAACTAAAAAAATAAAACTTCAACTGTATTTTGGATTAGGAATTTTCTATTTATTTTTTTCATTATACGGCTATAGAAGTCCGGACACTTGAGTCTGGGACACCCTGTCTACAGGAAACTTCGTACAGAACATTAAAATTAGCACATTTGTTCTTATTATAGTATAGTATAGTATACTTTAATACATTAAATTAATATAATTAATATACTTAAATTATATGAATTATGTATTATAATTCTATTATATAATTATATTATATGAATTAATATAATTCAATGAAATTCTATAATTTTAATATAGTAGGGTAACTATCAGGTAACATGAATATGAATATTTGGCATTTTGTACAGTGTTAAGGAAATAACAAAGGTTGTGAAACAACAAGGCTATGACCCAAGACAGATTTATGTGTAAACATCTTCGGTAAACGTTGACTGAAATTAAAATCTTACATAAAGGAAATGAGACGATTCTGAATCTGTTTATAATTAAATAATTTATAGATTTTTACGTTAAAAATTGAAATATTTCAATTTGAATGCCCTACGTAATTAATTAAATGTATGCATCCGATTGAAACTTCCAAATCTTTTTTTAATTTTTAAAAACATTTTAATTAATATATTCATAATTTTAAAGTTTTCATTGTTTCATTTTTTTTTTATTTTTCATTTGTAAATTACATTTTTCATTTAAGATTTTCAAGAAACAACTTATAATCACTAAATTGTACTGTTTTGAAGTTAAAATTGTTCAAAAATGATATCATTTTCAACACTTAAAAAATTCATTGATTCATTCTTCAAACAATTTTATTTGGGACCGTACTTAAATTACGTAACAGCTTAAGGGGGAGGGAGGGGTCAGAAGATTTTGTTAAGATTTGGTACTTTTAATTCAGGAAAAAGTCAGGGATTTGGAAAAAAATCTTACAAAAGTCCGAGATTTATATAACTTTAAATAACTGTCAAACCGAATAGATTTGAAAATTTTCAACTTTTATTTGAAATTATTATATTCCGCTTATAAAAGATTCTAGGTTCAAAATGTTACAAATGTAATATTCTGGTTTTTGAATATTAATGGCCAGGGAAAATGAAAAGGTGGTTAGGGAAAAATTAGAGAATTTTTAAAATTAAGTTTTGCGGTAATCCTGATATAACATTCTTCTGAGTAGTTTATTTGCTTTGTATTTATATTTCTCTTTTTGCAGATGCTTCTTCCTGAAAATGATCTTTTTAGTTGTAAATTTTTTTATTTGTTTGGAAATGCAACAGTTTTGTTCAAAAATTAATCTTTTTGCTTGAAAATTCCACTAGGTTGAAAAATCAACTATTTCGTAGAAAATTTGTCTTTTGAGAAAAATTCACATTTTGTGTAGAAAAATTAAATTAAATATTTTTTCGACGAAAATTCAACTATATTTTTTAATATTTGTCTTTCTGATTTAAAATGTCATCTGTTTTAGTAGAAAATTGATCTTTCTTCGATGAAAATGCAACTGTTTGATTAACAATTAAATAATTGTTTTAAAAAGGCATCCTTTTTGTATGAAAATTCAACTGTTATTATCGAAAATTCGTCTTTTTGGGTTGAAAATTCAAATACCTTCGTAGAAAATTTACTTCTTATTTAAACTGTTTTTTTGTTTGAAAATTTTTTTCGAATCACTTTGTTAAAAAATAATCTTTTTGTTGAAGATTCATATTTTAATTTGAAAATTCATCTTTTTGGTTAAAGTTTGACTATTTAGTTGAGAACTGATTTTGTATAATTGAAAATTTAACTGTGTGGGTAAAAGTTGAACTATTCTGTTGAATTTGTTTTTAATGAAGCTTTACCTCTTTGGTTAAAAATTTAACTATTTTGTTGAAAATTAATTTTTTTGCTGAAAATTCCTATTTTACTGGTTGAAAATTCAATGTTTCTACAGAAAATTCGACTTTTGGCTTTCAGGATCAACAATTCAGGTGAACTTTTTGTTCTTTCATCACTGAGAAATCTTTTTATTTTTACCACTGGTAATTCATTACCAAAAAAGAAAACTACTCATTCACTGGCATTACCACACCAAACGATTGGTGTCGTTTCCACTCTAATATACCGTCGCCACATTTTGAGACAAGATATTCCCGATTATGGCTACAGATCGTGACATGCACACCCTGAGCACCTAGGACACATACTATCTAGTTGGCCAACTCTTGCGGGAACGTCCTACATCCAAAGGCACAATGCATCACTAAGAGTGCTTCATTACCATCTCTGTTTGTATTACGTATTGTATTACTGTATTGTATTACGCTCCTAGGGAAATAGAGGCAATTGTCGAAAATGAGAGTTGCCGTATATACTGGAACTTCATATTCTCGACAATTGTTTATGTTGCGCACTCGAGGCCTTACATAGTTCTCCTTGACTTCGAGAAACGAACAGTGTTCGTTATCGAATTTTCGGCACCAGCTGAGAAAAACGTCACAGCCTAGGAGAAAGGAAAGAAAGAGAGGTATAAAGATCTTATAAGGGAGTTGGGACGGTTATATCCCGAATATTCTGTTAAGCTAATCGTCCCAATCATCAGCGCTCTTGAAGGTGCGAAATCCTGCGGTTGTCCTTATGACAAACTTTTAACTATATATAATAAATATAACAGAAATTCCGAACGTGTTCTGCATGTGGTGAGAATTAACTAATGCATACTGTAGTATTCATGTTCTGCCTTATTTCTCTTGAAAGGGCTCAATAAACATAAAATTGTTTGTACCTTGAGGCATTTTTATCTAGTATATAATCGACACTTTCATACATGAAAAAGAATTATCTTATTTGCCAGGAATTTTTTCCCTTGTGTGACGCCGGATATTGTCAAGCCTTTCGATTTAAATATTATAGGAAGTTTTTGCTGAACTTGATCAACAAAATCTTACTAAAAGCAAATCATACTAAGAGTGACAATTTCAAGAATTGTAAACATAGGTATAAGATCTTATCACTTTATAGTGGAGTCAGCGTAGACCAAAAAAGGATATTATCTCAAATTGGGCTGGAACTGCACGGATTTGAATAATTTTTTTTTAATGTTCCAAATTGGAAGTACTAAAAGTTTTATAGTTTAAAAATTCCCGCTCGCAGTGCAAAATTGCAAATAATAAAAAAATACCTGAAATTTGAGAAAAAACATGTTGAACGTAATTGCTTGATTTTTTTACTTAAAAATGAAAAATAATAATCAAACATCAAAAGTAATTGATAATTAGGTATTTATTTAGGATTGTATTAATTGAAAAATTAAAAAGAAAGAAATACCTGAAATTTGAGAAACAAGTGCTGAACGTAATGTTTTTTTTTTTGCTTAAAAATGAAAAATTAATTATTAATTGATAACAATAATCACTAATTATATATTTTATTATGAGACTTGCATGTTGGTGGCGGAAGTGAGAATGTGTTTGGTGACAGGTGGTGAGAGGATTTTACTGAATTTGTGTGGAAGGTATGAGTGGAGTGTGAGGGTGGAAGCCGAGGAGGTGAGTAGAGTTGTGTGGGGTGGATTGGGGAGATCAAAAGTGGTTTTTGGCGGGGGAGTGAGGTGGGATTCAGACAGGTAGAGAAAGTGAGGTTAGGTTGGCAAGGAGTCGGAGGAGTTTGCGGTCGGGAGTCTTGGGCATTTGAGGGATCAAGGGTGGTTATAGCAGAGTTAGGGGATGTTAAGCAGAGAAAGGGGTGGCTGCAGGGGCCGTGAGTGATAGAAAAGGAAAAAAACAAGAGGAATAATGGGAAAATTTGGCGGCGAAGCTGCAGAGACATCTGTCGGCCGCGGTGGGTATTGCATGGAGAGGTTTCAGTTACCGGCAGCTGAGCGGAAGGTAAGCAGTGAGAGTGCTGTCAGTGCTGCTAGTGAAGTGGCGGAACGAAGGAAGCGACAAGGTAAGAGAGAGAGAGAGTCGAGCACAAGTGACGGGGAGGATCTCTTGAAGAGGAAGAGAGACAGCCGAGAGAGTCCGGACAAAAGCGACTTCAGAAGGTGGAGGGCAGGGCGGAAATGGAAGTAGGTGACGGAGGTGGGGAAAGTGAGACTAAAGGTATTTGGGAGAGGGTAGAGAATATGATAGAAGAGAAAGTAGAAGAGCGTAGGAATGAAAAGAAGGAGAGGGCGGATAGGTACCGGATAAGGGCAATGGAGTTGAGATTGGAGAGAAAAGAGGAGGCAGACAGGAGAAATAATATTGTGATGAGAGGGTTGAAACTAAAGAGTGGAGAAGAAAGGGAGGGCGTGGAAGAGCTGCTACAGTGGCGAATGGTATGGCAAATGGGGACGAAGAGGGAGAATACACATATGTATGTAAGGTGGGGGTATCGGTGATAGATTATGTGGTCATGAATATGCAAGGATGGGAGGAGACGGAAAAATTCGCAGTAGAGAGGAGGGTGGAATCAGACCATCAGCCATTGAGTCTGTGGATAAGAGGTGAGGGTGGCGGAAGGCAAGGCAGGGAAGAAGTCTCGATAGAGGAGAGTGTGACCTGGACGAGGGAGGCGATAGAGAAGTATCAGGAGCAGCTAGGAAAGGTACGCTTTGAAGGGGAGTCGGTGGAAGAGATATGGGAGGATCTGAAAGAGAAGGTGATAGGTTGTGTGCAAAAGAAGGTATTTAGAAAGAAGAAGAAAGGAATGGTGAAGCCGCGGTGGGATAGGGAATCTAAAAAGATGAAAAGGAAGGTGAAGAGGAAGTACAAGAAGTGGAAAGAGAGTAATGCGAGAAGGGAGGAGTACGTAGAAATGAGGAAGGGGTTTAAATTGGTGTGTCAGAAGAAAGAACAGGAAAAGGAGAAAGATCTGGAAGAGGAGTTAGCAAATGTTAAGACAGACGGGGATGTCTGGAATATAATAAATAGGTTTAGGAAGCGTAGGATGCGGGATAGCGAGAAGATAGGGAGTGAGGAGTGCAGAGAGTTTTTCCAAGAATCATTCCAGGGCTCGGATTCAAGGAAGACGGATGGGGGAATTAGAAGAACGGAGGAGGCAGAGATGGAGGAGTTGAATGACGAGGAGATAGAGAAGCAGATAAGGAAGTTGAAAAGGTCAAAAGCAGCAGGGCTGGATGGGGTAGAGGAGGAAGCATGGCTGTTTAGTACACAAGAAGTTAGGGAGAGGCTGAAGGAGGTAGTGAAGAAAGTATGGAGGGGCGAGGGATTACCAGGAGGGTGGAGAGAAGGGTTAATAGTGCCACAGTATAAGAAAGGGGATAGAGATAGGCAGGAAAATTATAGAGGGATTACGCAAATGAATACGGCGTATAAGGTATACGCGATGGTGGGGGCAGAGAGACTGCGGAAGGATGTTGAGGGGGAAGGAATATTGCCGGAGACGCAGGCGGGATTTAGGGTGGGTAGGAGTACTATCGACATTATCTACGTGCTGCAGCACGTGGTGGATAGAGAATTAGCGAAGAAGGGGACGAGAGTGTACCCGTTTTTTGTGGATCTCAAAGGCGCGTTTTCGTCGGTGGATAGGGGGAGGTTGTGGGAGGCGATGGAGGATAGGGGAGTAGAGAGAGGCCTAATTGAAAGGGTAAGGGAGATATGTGAAGAGACCAAAGACAAGGTAAGAGGAGGGGAGGGGATTTCGGAGGGATTCGGGATGGATAGCGGGCTAAGGCAAGAGTGTCCACTTAGCCCAGCGCTTTTTGCGATTTTAATTGCGGATATGGAAAATAAGCTGGAGGCCGGGGTGGTAGGAGGAGTAAGGATAGGAGGCCTTAAAGGAGATGATGAAGAGGTTGAGAAGATACCTGGATGAAAAGGGGTTTGAGCTGAATGCGGAAAAGTCCAAGGTTATGGTGTTCAGAAAAGGAGGGGGAAGGGATAAGGGAAGGGAGTGAAAGTGGAAGGGGAAGGAGGTACAGGAGGTGAAAGAGTTTGTGTACCTGGGCTTCGTGTTTCGAAGGAATGGGGGAGTGGATGGTCACATGAAAGAGAGAGTGAGGAGGACAAATGTGGTGATGAGGCAGGTGTGGGCGTTGGGAAAGAAGTTATTCGCAGATGATTTTGGAAGGAGAATGAAATTGTTTGATTCACTAGTGATGAGTGTGCTATTGTATGGGGTAGAGGTGTGGGGGTGGAAGGAAAGTGAAGAGGTAAATAGAACGCAGGAGAGGTATGTAAAGTGGACCCTGGGGTTGGCAAGGAACACGCCTAATTATATTGTCAGGAGGGAGACGAGGAGAACGAGTGTAGGAAATCTAGCAGGGAGCCGGGCGTGTAAATGTGAGGAGAAATTTTTGGGAGAGGGGGGAAGTAGGCTGGTTAGAGAGTGTTGGTGGGAGAAGGAGAACAGGGGAGGGGTGGGAATATGGAGGCGGAGAGGGAACGTTATTTTAGAATGGATGGACTGCAGATGGATGAAGTGAGAAGGATGCACGAGGAAGGAAGGGAGGTTTATGACTTGGTTAAGCAAACAGCATGGAGAGAGATAAAACAGAAGGGGAAAAGAGAATAAGAGAGTCAAGATTTAACGGGAACTATGTGTGGATTATGCCAAGGGCAAGAGCGCAATATTTATGTGTGAACGGAGAGAAAGGAAGTCAGGAACTAATAGCGAGGATGAGGTATGGGTGTATGGAGGGTTTCAATAGGTTCTGGCTCTCTCGGGAGAAAATGATATGTGAACTGTGTGGAAAGGAGTATGCAAGAGTGGAGCACTGGTTGGAGGAGTGCGTGGAGGTGGAAAGAAGTGAGATAAGCATGGAGGTATTGTTGCATGAAAAGGGGGAAAAAAGGGCAGTAGCATGGGTGAAGGGAGTGTTGGGTAAGATGGAGATGAAGAGAAGGAAGGAGGAAGAGGCGATACGAGCGTGCGGTTTAGAGATAAGGAATGGATGGATGTCAGTTTTTGAGGGTTAGTTTTAAGAAAATTCTGTAAAAATGGATGTGTAAGCAAGTCAATTTCTAAGGCCAGCAGGATGAAAAATATACGTTTATCTATTCTATTCTATCATAAGTAATATTCAGCATTTCATTATTAATTCATGATACCCTTATGAAAAAGAAGTATTGATAAGTATCAGATGAAAGACTTTATTGCGAGTAAGTATTGAAAAGCCAATAAATACTTTTTTGGGATAAAAGTACTGGATCCAATACTTACCAATGGTTCTTCTTAATAAGGGTATCTGCCAGCTGTGAAAGTTTTTATTTGAAAAACAACCGTCTACATTGATTAAAGATCTAAAAAAATTCTGAAAATGAGAACATGAGATGTCCTTTCATTTATGACAAATTTGGAACAGTACTCAAAAAATTTTTAAATAACAAAACTTTTCAAAAATTTGAATTTCTCTCAAAAATTTGAATTTCGCGCCAAAACATTGAAACAAATTTTTTTATGTGTATTCTAATTATTTGTTTTTTACTAATTTTTTCAGATTTTCTTATTACACAGATGTGTCACAAAGAAATAAAAACCATAAAACACATTTTTTGCCACCATGACTACGGGGGTGGTGATGAGGGTTCGAAAATCCGGGAAAAAAGTTATGATTCCAAGTCCCAGGAATGGGCTCATTAAAAATCAGATTCCAGCCAAGGGAATTTTTGACCTGCTTAACGGGCTAGGCCCTTTGACACAAGAAGCCTTCTCCATGTGTGTGAAGCCAATGAAGAAGTTCCAGAAGATGGGAATATCAAAAAACGTAACACAAAGTCATTTTGCTTCAAGATAATGCACCATCAAACGCATCAAAAATGGTCCAGCAAACGACTGAGGAGTTTAGTTGGGAAACACTTGCGCACGCGGCTTACTCACCAGACTTGGCTCTGTCCTTGGCTTCGCTACTTATTAAAATGTACGAAAATGACTCGAAGACTGGTTTGCCTCAAAATTGTATTGGGAAAATGTATAGTTAGCGATGGGCAATACTTCGAATAAAATATGTTTCGTCTATTTCATACTGAACAGAGTGAAAGCATAACAGGTCTCATTTTGCCAGAGTTGAATTTACCAAGGCGGCGAATTCCATTGATCGATTCCCGGATAAAATTTATACCTATTTTGGTTCCGAGTGGATTTTGCTCTTTTTCGTCCAGTACAAGTGGTGTTTCCGTTGGCTCCATCATAAATGCCAAAAAATATCAGGTTGTTTCTTCTTGTAAGCCTATCTAGCTGTTGGACCTGCTTTGCGATCTTCACCTTAAGATCGGCATTCTTCTTTTCTACAGCATCCATTGTGGCTTCACATCTCTGCAAGCCTGCTGAGGTGCTTTCTAGGATATTTTTCTCTGCGGAATGTGTTTCAGCTTTTAGCTGTTCTTCGAGGCATCAAGCTTGGTATCTATTATTTCTGAAATAGAAAACATATTCAACTTCAAATTTGAAGCAATCAGTACACATTTGTGTACTTATATAAATAAAAGCGTGGTGATGACAAATATGAAATTGGAATCTATTCACTATTCAATAAGAAAATTACTTGAGGTTCTCAAGATGTTATAAGATTAAAAGTGAGATTAAAAGAGTCCTTCCTGATGCTTAAACATCGTAGACCTCGATATGGGGATTCACGCGTGATTCAAATGAAACCGCGACTAGAAACTGTAACGCAGGCCTGAGACACGCGCGCTGTGTCTCACGTCACAGAACGGAGGCGTGCTTCTCTCTCTATCCCCCTCCCTCCACCTCTCTCTCGCCCCCCAACCTCCCTCCCTGAAACGGACAATAATTTTTCAAACAATTGTAAATTATTTACAAACAGGAGGAAAATAAGCTGTGTCTAATTTGAAGAAAAGAAACCATTTTCAATATTTTTCTTATAAGTTTTGAGTACTTAGATGTGTAATAATAATGATAAGTGTCATAATAATGAATATTTCATAGTAAAATTTCAATTTTTAATATTCTTCTTCATGAAATATCATTAGCCTAATTCTAAATATAGATGCGTAAAATAAGTGCGACACAATGTGTTCTTTCAGATAACTGATATCGGTCCGCATCGGTATTTTATAAACAAAGCTTGACTAAGCAGGCAAAGAGGTGAATGCGTTTTAGGAAATAAAATAGTTTGAAGAATGAACCAATGCATTTTTTAAATGTTCAAAATTATATAATTTTTAAACAATTTTAGGTTGAAACACTACAATTAAAGAATTTTACATTGTAAAAATGTAATTTATAAATTAAAAATTAAAAAAAGTGAAACAATGCAAATTTTGAGGCTTACACTCAGCACTGTGCAATTCGAACGATTCCAGGTTAATGTTATTTTGAATAATTTAATTTTATTTAGTTGATTTTTGAATGTTTGATTTATAATTTCTTGTTTTAAACGGCGAAACCGCGCTGAAAACACCAGTTCTCGTAATATCACTGAAGTTAAGCAGTGTTGGGCGCGGTTAGTAGTTGAATGAGTGACCGGTCGGGAATACTGCTTGCAGTTGGCCCATCGTGGGTATGGTGTGCCCACACTACGTAAATATCCACCTAGAAACACTACCCGAATCGGGTAGTGAGGCAATGAACTTTCGAGTTCGAACTGTTATGAATTTTTGTCTCGTTTTAAATAAACAGTCAAATATTGTTAAATATTAAAAAAAAAATGTTTTGACTAGAAATTTTCAAACTGAATGCTTAAAAAGTGGAGCGTTTCAGAATGCAATAATATCTGAATAGGATTTAAAATTGAATAAAAGCACTTAATTATGAATATACTATTCAAAATGTTTTTGAAAATTGAAAAAAGAATTTGAAGTTTCAATCAGATGCAAACATTTTATTAATTACTAAGGCTTTCGAATTAAAATAGTTCAATTTTTAACGTAAAAATCTATCAACTATTATATTATGAACTGATTCATAATCGTCTGATGGAATCAATTTTAATATTATTCTATTGTTAAGAGTCGAAATATAGTTCAATTTAAAAAATAAATTATATTCACAGTTTATTAACTCAACATTTTTCTTGTTTTCTTTTTTTGTCAAAGTTAACCCGTGCCCCCGAGCCTTTGAAATTTACATGGGGGTTTTAACTGGGAAAAGCTTGATTTTCAAAAAAATGGAAAGAAGAGCTACTTGTTATAAACTTTTTGTGAATTGAAGTATTAAAACCTCTTAACGCATGTTCAAAGAATAATTTCCACCCAGTAGGTTTTAATTTTGGCGCGCCCCCCGCCGGGTGAGGCATTGTTATTTGTCCTGGAAAACCTACCCAAAAACTGCAAAATAGCAGTTTTCTATTAAATTGATACTAAAAACGGTATTGTTTGGATTTTTTAACAAGTATTATTTTTAATTATTAAGGGACGAGTTTCCAAGTATTTTAAAAATAATTTTTAATTATTCAAACAATTATTATTTGTCTAATAATTATATTTTTCTTAAAATCGTGAAAAATTATTTTTTTCAGGGTATGATTGATAGATTTTAATTGTACAGAAATAGAATATACCTACATGGGATAGTTTATAGGAGAATGTAATAAACTACTATGCAAAAGTTTCTAGACGTATTTTTTTCAATACGTTATAAAAGCACTCTAGTTTGAAAAATATTTGTCTCTAAATTTACTTCCAGTTATAATACAAAACCTGATAAAATTATACGCCTGATGGTCTTAAATTGAAAGCAATACATTAAGTTTATTAGAAGTTACTAATAAAAAATACAAATTTTAATGTTTCCGCGAAATGTTGATAAATAAAAAAAAATTAATATTTTTCAATCTCTTTGCGCCAGTTTCAAAGATAATTTTCTTAATTATTTTAATGACTTGATAAGATATTTCTAGAATTTTTCCTTCGATGAAATCAAAAGCTAAGCTTAATTTAAAGAACTTATGAATATTGATACAAAGTCAGGAAGATAGATGTCCAGAAACTTTTGCGCTTCATTACATATAAATGAAAATAAATTTGTATACTCCTACATGCGCGTGAGTTGTTATTTGCTTTATTGAAGATTTCAATTTCAGTTAACGTTTACCGAAGATGTTTACACATAAATCTGTCTTGGGTCGTAGTTTAGGACGCACGTGATGTTTATTTTCTTTTAGGCTATATATTTTTTCTTAAGAATGAATCATCTGATCTACATTATTTATAAAATTCGAGGAAATCTTGTGAAATCCTTCAAAATGCCTCGAAATATGATAAAATCATCCTTTAAAATTTGATAACGTCCCTTAAAGTTTAGTTAAAGTTTTTCAAATCTGTTAGAAAATTTGCAGCATGAGACTTTGGAAAACGCTTGAAACACCTTATGATAATTTGTACATTCTGTAATCATCGAAACTCTATCAAATTTGTTGACATTTCTTACAAAAAGTTCGACATCGTTATCAAAAATCTATCTGATTGGTTGAAAATTGAACTCCTTCATGGAAATTAGTATTCCCTTAGTTGAAAATTAATTTTTGCAAGGAAAATTCAAGTTTTCTATTTCTGTCATAAAATTGATCATATTTTTGCGTTGTTCGTGATCATGATGCTATTTTATCATTTTGAAAATTCGAAGAAAAAAATTTGGATGGCCTTGTGGGGATTAGCAAAAGATAAAACAGAAGAAGACTTGATAAACATAATATATTCGCATTTAAATATTTCTATGTAATTCTACTCTGACTACGGATTAAAAAGAATATTATATTTTATGTGACTCTGGTGCATTAACGCGTTTTTATGCGACAGCGTAGAGTATCGTAATGTTGTACATTACGATACAGCGGAAGATCACTCTTCACATTAAACTCCGCTGTATCGTAATGTACAACATTACGATACTGTACGCTTTCACAACAAAACTTGTAAATGCACCGTCGACATATAAAATAATATATGCGCCAATGAGCATAATTCGGGACTTCACGCGACTCGCTGACAATGCTCCCAGGACTTATCTCGCCTCGGCTTTGCCTCGGCTTAGATCGTCCTGCGAGCATTGCCGCTTGTCGCGTAAAGACCCTCATTATGCACCTCGGCGCATAATATACTATTATGTTATCTTTTTTCTATTGAATTAATGATACACGTTCTGCAGAGTATCTTCATTGGAAGTAACTTCTTTAAACCAACGTGGAAAGATTGGGTGACGCCTGCCTACAGGACATTCCCTCATTTCAATTTTGGTCATTTCGTTAACTGCACCGCTTATCATGTTAATTTTTATTCTCGAATGATATTCATCTACTTTATATATTCCAAGAAGAACACCAGTATACTCCAATATTGCAAAAATGTCACCATTGGATGTTGATAAAACAATATGTTCTCGGGCTGGCACGGGCACATATTTATTCTGTTCTGCTCGCAGTTTAATTGGTAAACCGGCAGGAATAACATATCTTCGAAATTCGAATCGCCGGTTCGGATTTGTCTGGGGAATAAGCCGAATATATCCAAGTTTTGCAAGTTCATATCCAAGTACTTCATGAGGAAAAGGCCTGCCCGGAGAAGACCTAGACTGTCTGGCGGAAGAAGAAGAACTAGGATTACGTTCGACATTCTGATTCCGTTTACACTGCAACGAATCATAATTTGCAGACTCTTTGATAAAACTTCTTGAGAAGATTGCTGGACTCTTGCCTACTGGACAATCCCTCTTTTCGTCTGGAGTTAAATTATTAACTGCGCCGCTTATCATATTTATTTTTATTCGCGAATGATTGCTATCTGTCCTATAAATTCCGCGAAGAGTCCCACTATAATCCAATACCGCAAAAATGTCATCATTGGATGTTGATAATACAATATATTCTTGGGTTGGCTCAAACACATGTTTTATCCCATTTATTAGCATGCGAATAGGTTTATCGGCAGGAAACACGTATCTTCGAAATTCAAATTGCTGGTTTCGATTTTTGCGAGGAATAAGCCGAAAATATCCAAGTTCTTCTGTTGTACATCCAAGTACTCGATATGAACGAAGCCTGCCCAGAGGAGATATGGATCTGGCACGAAGTGGTGGCTCCGGAGCAGGTGTACGATCAGGTGAATGTTGTTCGGCAAAAGGAGAACCAGGATTACCTTTGTCTTTAGGACTCCTTTCAGCAGGAAACCTGGACCTGCCACGAAAAGGAGCCAACTCTGGGGAAATCCGGTCAGGCAATTTTTGTTGTCGAGCAGCAGAAGAAGAAAAAGGGCCAGGATTACGTTCGCTATTAGGTTTCTCGTCAAACTGTGAACTGCATTCTGCAAGAAAAAATAGGAGAGTCATTCTTTCGCGCATATTTATGTCTAAGATCTTTAGGTGAATTCAAATTTTCTTTGAAGCACATATTTTTTGTAGAAGACGAGTGCATGAATGCTTCAATAACCATGATGCAATAACCGATTTTCTGCTATACAAAAACCTACATAAAGGAAACGGATTTTGACATATCTAATTATTTGGCAAATATGTTTTCACTCAGTTTTTACTGCTAATTAACATTCCACATTTTGGGTTAACAATTATTATGTCGAATAACTGTATCTGGAAACAGAATCTTATTTGCAAATAGAGTTTAGCCTTGATTTTAGTTCCGTCTCTTTACTGACTTTTATTTTCTATACATAAATATATTGAAAATGCATGTTTTGCTATGCATATATGATAATGAATGCCCAAAGAATATGTGCGCATAATTTGGTGCCGATTGGATTTATACTATGGATTTGCATAAGCATCGTACGTGTTAGGCCACCTGATTTTATATATTAGATAATAATATATACTATAATAATACATATATACATGTAAAATTATCCTCATCTATATTAACATAATTGTAAATAATTTGATTGCAATTTTTAAATCGATTTTAAAGAAACTTCATCATTTTTTCTTTGTCGTTTTATGATTTTCGAAATTTTTAAAAATTCGACTATTTGGTAGAAAATATTTTTGTTGATTTAACATTGAACTATTTGATAAGTCATTGAAAAAACTGCCGTTGAAAAGTAATTAATTTTATTTAACAATTAAACTATTTTCTTGAAGATTCATCTTCTTTGCTTGAAAATTGAACTATTTCAAGAAAAAAATAACCTCTTTTGTTCGAAATTTCTGTGTCGTTATTGAAAATTTAAATCTGTGGTCATAAGTCCAACTGTTTCCTAAGAAATTATAAAATTCATTTGTTGAGGTTCTACATTCTGCTTGAAAATGCATCATCATGTCAAAGAGTAATTTGTTTGTGGTGAGCTTAACAGTATATTATGCACCAAGGGGGAAAAGAGGGACATCATTGATGAGTGTACTTTTCCAGTGCGAGTCGTAGGAACCGAGCGTAAGTGCCGCTTTTCCAGTTCCTAGGTATGTAATGGCCATGTATATCTATGAAGTCATAAGTTTTTATGTCACAGACTGTAAGAACAATAAGACTGAGAAAAATTAATCTCAAGTCGTACGTAAATGAGACCACTGGTGGGAACTCAGAATCGTCTCTTCTGACACTGAAAATAACAGCAGGAAGTTATCCTTCTCAAAAATTGAGCGCAAAAGAATGCTCGCTCTACAGGCCTGAAAAATAGCCGTATTCACTCGTGTATAATATGAAAAATAATAACAATTACGGATAGAATAGATTATTATATTCACCAATAGAATTAACCATAACCGACAAAGTGAAAACAAAAGTACAGACCATCCGCATTTTCGCAAAATAGATAAAAATCGGATTATTGCATTAGTGAATAATTTGGTTAACAACTGTATCTCAGGAATATTCCATTGCATCACCAGAGTACAAGTATATACATAAATAGCCGTTATCTCACATATATGGGAAATAACGACGCTGTTAGTGTCAAGATTGTCTCTCACAAATAATGATATCATTTGACATTTTCAATTATGGTAATTTCAATGAAGACATTCTCATTTCAAGTGGAAGGTAAAAGGTTTTACGTAAAAATTGGGTCAACACGATGACATTCGAAGAAATGATCGAATTAAATTTCTGATTAAATCTTCATTTGTATGAAAATAGTGCTTCCATACAAATGTATGGAAATACTGCGTTTTTGGGGGTACATACAAATGCATTTATATGGCCTGCAGGTGATTTTTTTTATTCCTAGGACGTTTGAATATGTCCAATTCCCTATTGAGGTGAAAAAAAAATGTAAGGCATAAAAACAAATTCCACAGGCGAAGAAATTTTTTTGTCATTCATTTTTACGAATAATCTTGATCTATATCATTCTTATATAAACGGAATATGTATGGATGAGGAAGAGCTAAGGGAAAGTAAAGATGTTATATTATTATATATTTACCAACGGAATCAAGGAAAACGGCAAAAGCAAGGCATAGAGCACCCACAGTGATCCTCATTTTTTACTGATCGCGTAGATGAGAGTAAATGGCAGTAGATGATACTGATGCAGCGAGAGAAGGAATTTTATCACTTTTTCTTTTCTACTCTTTCCATGTTTTCTACTCTTTTCTTACGTGTCTCGTATTCCACGTAATCAATTCTAATTTGCTGACTCCCCCTTTCTGTCCTCCTGCCTTTCTCGCCCAAAAAAATATATACGTCGTATGCGGACAGCCGCTAGTCACTATCTTACTCGATATCGTAAATTAGAGCCTCGAGACAAACACTTATTTAGTCAACAATAAAGTTTCATGGAGATTTTCTGGTCTATGCCCTTGTATACCTATATGTTATAGAACAGACAGCGGTATCTGAAAAATCATATCGACATACGGTCATAGTTTAAATAAAGGTTCTAGAAAACAGATAATTATTCTTCCAATTTTATCTCTTCCAAGACTTTATTATTGCATAAATTAATATGCTGAATTCATGTGACATTGTTTCTCGATTTTTTTAATGAACGAAATGTCAAAGTGTGAAGGAATAGATTTCATACGATACGGTATTAAAGCGTTTCGTTTTTGTTAACTTACAATGTATAGAGTGGGTAGAAGAAACAATTTTTTTGTAATTTTCCTGATGAATTTTGCTGCAATTATCATAATTATCACATAATTAGGGGATGGTTCACCCCCGCGAAATTTTTTTATTCATTTTGGATGGACTCTATTTTACTTCCTTAGTTATAAAAATAATTTCCCTAATTTTTTTTGTGTATGGAAAGTTTATATTATCATAGACACAAAATAAATAGTGTTTAGCGGTAGCTGCCCCCATTAATTTGTCGAATTTTTTTTTTCGCCAAACACGTCAACTTTATTTTCGTCTCAAGTGCAAAGTATACTTCAAAGTATACTTTCCAAGTAGGTTTGGTCGAAATCAATTTTGTTTTTATACACAAAACTATACAATCGACACTTGCGACCCTTATCTTTGAGGGGCTGTTTCACGCCCTTAAAGTGTTTTTCCGCCGATAAAAAAAAATACGTGTCGCTTAGTTTTTCGAGTACTACAACATATATTAGGGAGAATCAAATCGGCGAGGGACACCTGGGATACCTGCCTTGTCAGTCCCTAGGGGTATGTTCAAGACGACCACCCGTATGAACCGCTGTGTGAACCAGAAAAGGGGGCGGTGTTTAGGAAAGAGTACTATAAGGTGTTGTTACGGTGAATGGCACAATAAAAGTTTGGCACCAAGTCAAAAGTATAAAATTGAGTAAACACTTCAGGTAAAGTTATCCGTAGCTGGATAATTTAGTTTCGCCTCTAGATGAAATTTGGCGTCCATATAATCAGATGTTTAGACACTTCGTTCCAAAAGCAATTGAAAATATAGTGTGCATTATACCTCCTTCTATGAAAAATGTCAAAAAAAAGTTATTTTGATGTAAAAAGTACTTTTATTAAAAAAATATAATACTTCACTCTAAGCTAAAATTACAATTCAACTTATGTCCGAATTACTTTTCTTGTTCAGCGCTAAATAATACCCATCCGGAGACAACATATTCCTTCCGTGTGGATCGAGCATCCTACAATGTTTTGACTTTACGAACTTAGACATTACAAAAATTGTCTTTTTACAATAGAGCATCCTTTTGCGCCATCCCGCATCCGCTTGATTTATCACTATTTCCCGCCGAATTCCGCCATTAAACGCGTTCACCTAACTAATTTCAGCGGGTGAAAAACTTACTCAACGGGTGACCCCCGCTCTTTCCTCTGATGAGTCTTGAACGATTCACCCTGGTGAAGGGAGTGTCCCCCCAGCGTCGCTGAACGGCGTTAGGTGCACCCGAGTGCACACGTGTGGTCGTCTTGAATCTACCCTGGCGACAGCATATCTCCAGTGCAGGCACCCTCGCATGAGTTGACAGTTGTTTGTATTGCTGTGTGGGGTGGTTGATCCACTCTTGCCACTCGAGTTGAAATATGAAATAAATAATAAATCGAAACAAAAATTTATAATTTTTATAATTTATAAATTCATAACAAAAATCGAATAAAATAATACGAACCAAAAATTAGAAGAAATATTGAACTTGTTATAAATTGGAACCCCGTGGTCTGGCAAGTATTGGTTCCGGTCGGATGACTTAACCTCCCTAGTTTTGACAGGTAATTAGTTTCATGTTTTGTTTTAGATAATACTTTATTGATAAAACTGAATATAATTTCGTAATTGAGTGTCTAATTGAAGTTCTTATTCTCAACATCTTTAGTTGGTATTAGCCGTCGAACTCTCATATTCTAGGCTAACACTTTCTATACTATTTTCAAGTTTTTCATTCAATTTAGTTACGTAAGTATTCCTTAAAGACCAGCCGTAGAACTCTTATATTCTCGGCTAGTATCGTGAATGTGATCAGAAATCCTGTGATTGTGATTCGTGACTCTAAACTCATATCCCACATCAAATTTTGAAAATAAATTTTAATATTCATAACTGTATTTGTGCGGGATACAAATAACCTCGTCACTATATATATTTTATAATATATTATACATTATATATTACTTATTGAATATATATATATATATATATATATATATATATATATTTCGGTTTTGATTCCTTCGGAATAGAACCGAAGGGCTTATGACAAAGCCACTGAACGCGTCAATAATTAATAAGCAGTCGCGGACAATTGTCCAGGGATGGTCCCAAAGGAATTAACCCTAAGCGAAGGCGTAAGAACTGAGTCGAAAGGTGCATGGCACCTGGGTGAGGTGTCTTTAACGGTGACTCTGGGATACCGGGAGACATCTCAGAGTATCAGCCTTATCCTTGCACGCGGGGCTCTACAATGATGGACGAACACTTTCCCTAGCTGCTCGTGGGAACAACAATCAAAAACCATTCTTTCGTCGGTCTACCTCTGGGCATTCTGCCATTACCTATGGAAATTTATATTCAATAAATATTACAAAAATTCTAAACATGTTACTGTCCGTGTAGTAGTAATTAACTAATGCATATTGTGGTAATTATGTTCTGCCCTTTTACTCTTAATGGTTCCATTTAGGTCCAATTTGTTGTATCTTGAATCATTTTATTTCTATTATATAATCAAGACTTTGAAGTATATGAAAAAATTTTCCTAATTCCCAGGAATTTTCCTCTATCAGGTTTTGGGTCACTTTTTACATCTTTTGGAAAACTTTGTACCGAAATAACGAAGATCATTGTTCGAAAATACTAAACATTATTTAAAAGCGCGTATACAGCGAAATGTAATGTTCTGGTTATTTAGTAAGACATTTTAAGTAATTTGATATTTTAACATTTTCATTTACTAGAGTGTAATTTGATTGGTCAAATTTCCGATTTCCAATTTCTAACGTATTTTTACGTTTCAGCTCTCACAGAGTCTGAAAATAATAACATTTTCTCGGCGTCTGTCTGTATGTCTGTATGTATGGTCACCTGAATGGTGTGGCCTACTAACTTTTGAACAATTTGCCTAATCAGTTTAGCCTTTGAAACACTCTTCTAGGGTGCCAAAATGAAGGTAACGATTTTTAACCAGATATTTCTGACCGAAATTAAAATATTTAGAGTATTTTCAAAATATGAAACATAATTTTTTAAAGGTTTTCAGAAATTTTTGCACATGTTTCTGGTACATGCCAAGAAGACATTCAAATCATCAGGATGGCATTTGTGAATTTGTTAAAAATTGAAAAAGTTATATACTTTTCAAGATTTTGAAATATATTAGGAAACTTTCCTAATGAAAATTTTCATTAAAACAAAATTCCAACAATCAGATCAATTTAGAAATTATGCAATTTTTGTTTTGAAGGAATCCGTAAATTGTAATGGTGATTTTTAGTAGATTTCAATAAGATTTATAAATTATCTTCATAATATTTTTTAATTAAACGTACATTTAAAATGTTCTAGATACCGAACTTTAAGAGGACGAAATCAAAGCTTATAATCTAATGTCTCTGTTTAGTAAACTTAATATAAAACTTGTATTTTTTTTATTAAAATTATATTGAAAAAGATAGGGGAGAGTGGGGCAGGTTCGATCACGGGGCAAGTCCGATCACTAGCGATTTCTGAAAATGTCGTTTATATTTTCAGATGGAATTCCCGCCAAAAGTTTGTTTCTTTAGTGGCCTTACTTCACAAAAGTGAACATGGCGTGCGTGTGGTGTCGCTAGTTACAATCGGTAACATAACCGCTATTGTTGGAAGATTTGAAAAAATTGCCCTTCTAGAAATGTGACGAAGTAGTTTGCCATATCGCACCAGTCTTTCGGATTAAATAAATTTTTGTTGTCCCGCAAGTATATACATGTCCTAATATTCTTACATTCTGGGGCAGGTTCGATCAGTGTTTGTGGGTCAAGTTCGATCAACTTGTATGTCGTAGATGCTTCATTTTTTTGATTGTTTATCATTCATTTTTCGCACCGATATGTCAGGTTTTCGATTTAAAATATGACTAAAATAAAATGTAATGAATAAATTATCAGGGCGCTGGCCCTGCCTCGTTAGGGCGTGGTTCCGCGAACAACACCCGCGAAGCGTTGCGTGATGTTGTGGGAACCGACTTGCTCCTTTCTCGTGTGATACTGGGGACAAAGGAACGCCTTCCGTTCCAGTTTGTCGTTGGCGTGGGGGTAACGTTCCCGCTACCGTTGGATTCCATAATGGGATCGGATTCTGCGGGTGCCACCGAGTTTTCTGGATGGGACTCGGAAGCCGTGTGTTTCCGGGTAGAAATTGTTCTAGCCGGCCTGCCTCGGCCAGATGATGGTGAGCGAATAATATGTGGATTCGTTCTCAACTCCGTGAGAATCAAGTATACATTTTTTGAACGGGGGGGGGGGGGGGGGGGGAAGATGATTGTAGTGGGGAGGGGGAGGTGCAGATTGTTCGGCCTCATCCTTCAATTGCGAGGGGGTGGTCGTGGAGCTGGACTGCGTGGAGCTCGGGAGGCTAACCAAGCATCTAACCCTTCCACATGCCGGGGAACGTTACGCTGGCTCGTGGGTGGGGCCAAGGTACACCCTTTTAATGCCCCCCTTGACTAATCTTTTCAAAGCGGCTAGGTCGTACATGGAACCATGTACAGTACCCCAAAGACCGGGGGTGGGCAATTGTGCGATCGCGACGAGTGTGTCGCCTTCTTTGGATTGCTGTGTTGGGAGGTGAATACGGGTAAGAAGGAGAGGCTCGGGACGGAGATTGGTGAAGGAGTTAGGGACTGGACTTCCCCAAGCGGTCTCCCAACCAAAGATGCTCTTTTAATAAGGAGTGCTAACTCAGGAGGGCGAGCTCCGTTCTTACAAAAGGAGATCTTATCGGTCGAGAACGGAAGACTAACCTGCCGGCCAGAATCCGCTCAACCAGATGGGAGAGACGCGACACAAACACTTATACTTGTCACTTATGCACTGCACTAGATACAGTTGATGAAAGAGAAGCTGTCATTCGAATGACACTTGCTGGGATAACAATCCCGGCTCCCGGGGACCAGTCAACGACCACTGGTTGGAGATGCTGCTGACACTGGAAAACTGCTGGTTATGAAGAAATCACTGCGTGGAATTGTAGGACCGTGGAAACGGATGAAAACTCCGACCAAATAACGTTGCCAAAAAACTGAAGATGCGAAAGAAATCCAGAGATAAACTTGTAATAGAAAAAAAAAAGATTGAAGTCCGTGTAGAGAGTGACTGTTCATTTAGAATTTCAGGTGATACAAGAAGGAAGGCAGAGCTAAGCACGCTGCGCTTCCGAAACTCGAAAATCGAATGATCTCTGAGACTCAGATCTCGATCTCGGTGACCGGGCACGGAGCTCTCTGTGGCGGTGGCAGGCGGCTACGGGCCCGCTGATTGGCTCAAACTCCCGATAACGGAGTCGCAGCCCAGCAGTGGGGGCCGCCTGCCTCGTTCCTACTACCTCAGCCTCCGCGCGTCGGTACCGAAATTTAAAATTATTTAAGAATTTTAATTGAACATTAAAAATACAAAGACTTCATCTAAAAATCTAAAAATTAAAACGTGAACTTAGATCTATCCCAGCTTTGTTTTCCAAAAAGAATCACGGAGCTGGGTCAAATAGAACGGTCGTTCTAGTTTATTTCTTAATAATTATTTATTAAAAATTTATATAATTTAATTAACTTGAAATTAATTTACTCCTCGAATGGACCTCCATTTCCCTGTTAAAACTATGTAAAAATGCCTAACTAATTAACTATAAACGAGGGTTTCATATGCTAAGACTAATATTAATAAAACTGGTTATTGCTTAATTATATTAACGCAGTCAGATGGATGTGTGTGTATTCTCTACTTGGATTTACGCTCACATCCATCGTAAATTATTAATCAAGTGGCTACTCAGAGTGTTCAGTATTTATTTATAATAATTAGAACTTCTCATTTCCTTGCTTGTATCCGGGGCCCGTTTCTCTCTTAATATCCCATCCCTTTTTAATCAAATTATAATGCATTTATTCATTTCAACCCCAAGTCCAATTTAGTGCATTTATTTATTAAAAATTGGTTTGTTCAACGAGGTTTCAAAATGCCGGTTGAGCTCCCCGGCTTGGCCCGTGCGCCAGAGTGCGAGAGAAGGTGAGGATGGAAAGAGAGAGTGATAGAGTCAAGCGAGTGGATAGCGCGCTTTGGACAGAAAGGGAGAGCCTCTGGCGTACGTGCCTTGGCCTACCGCAATGTTTTCGCCGACCGGCGAAAACACGGCGGCGGCTCGTGGCCGTGAGCTGTTTACTTGACCGGGAAGGTTTTCCGGCACTTAACGTAAATAGCTTTACAAGCGGATGGGTTCCCCGCACAAAAGGATGATTCATTGTGATGAGCGAACTCGTCGTTTAGAACTTCAAAACATCCTCAATTTGTCACGTAGGTGCTATTTTCTCTTAGACTATATATTTTTTTTTATAAAATGAATCATCTGATCAGCATTATTCATAAAATTCGAGGAAATCCTGTAAAATCCTTCATAATGCCTCGAAATATGATAAAATTATCCTTCAAAATTTGATAAAGTCCCTTCAAATTTAATTAAAGTTTTTCAAATCTGTTAAAAACTTTGCGGCATAAGAAATCTTTTCAAATATCTGGAATCATGCGAAATCATACAAAGTCTTTGGAAAACGCTTGGAACACCTTAAGATAATTTGTATATTCTCTAATCATCGAAACTTTATTTGTTGAAACTTGATCATATTTTTTAGCTATGCGTCATCATGATGCTATTTTATCATTTTGAATATTCGAAGAAAGAAAATTTGAATGACCTTGTGGGAATTAGCAAAAGATAAAACAAAAGAATCCTTGATAACCATAATACATTTGCATTCAAATATTTTTATTTAATTCTAATCCGACTACGAATTACAAAGAATATTATATTTTACGTTATCTTTTTTCTATTGAATTAATGATACACATTCTGTAGAGTATCTTCATTGGAAGCAACTTCTTTAAACCAACATGGAAAGTTTCGATAATGTGAGCCTACAGGGCATTCCCTCATTTCCATTACGGTCATATCTCCAACTGCGCCACTTATCATGTTTATTTTTATTCTCGAACTATATCCATCTGCCATATATATTCCAACAAGAATCCCACTATACTCCAGTATTGCGAAAACGTCACCATTGGATATTGATAAAACAATATATTCTCGGGTTGGCACGGGCACATATCTGTTCGCTTCTGCACGCAATTTAATTGGTAAACCGGCAGGAATAACATATCTTCGAAATTCGAATTGCTGGGTCTGACTTGGTGAGGAATAAGCCGAATATATCCAAGTTTTGCAAGTCCATATCCAAGTACTTCATGAGGAAAAGGCCTGCCCGGAGAAGACTTAGACTGTCTGGCGGATGAAGAAGAACTAGGATTACGTTCGACATTTGGATTCCGTTCACACTGCAATGAATCGTAATTTGCAGACTCTTTAATAAAACTTCTTGAGAATATTGCTGGACTCCTTCCTACTGGACAATCCCTTTTTTCGTCTGGAGTTAAATTATCAACTGCGCCGCTTATCACATTTATTTTTATTCGCGAATGATTGCTATCTGTCCTATAAATGCCACGAAGAGTCCCACTATAATCTAATACCGCAAAAATGTCATCATTGGATGTTGATAATACAATATATTCTTGGGTTTGCTCAAAAACATGTTTTATCCCACTTATTAGCATTCGAATCGGTTTATCAGTAGGAAACACGTATCTTCGAAATTCAAATTTGACGGTTCCGATTTTTCTGGGGGATTAACCGAATATATCCAAGTTCTTCCATTGTACATCCAAATACTCGATCTGAAGGAAGCCTTCCCAGAGGAGAAATGGATCTGGCACGAAGTAGAGGCTCTTGACGACATGTACGGTCAGGTGAATGCTGTCCGGCAAAAGAAGAACCAGGATTACCTTCGCCTTTAGGACTCCTGTTAGCAGGAAACCTGGATCTGCTACGAAAAGGAGCCTCCTCTAGGGAAATACGTTCAGGCAATTGTTGTTGTTGAGCAGCAGAAGAAGAAGAAGTGCCAGGATTATGTTCGCTATTAGGTTTCTCGTCAGGCTGTGAACTGCATTCTGCAAGAAAAAATAGGAGATTCATTTTTTCTTGCACATTTACATATGTCTAACATCTTTAGGCGAATTCAAAGTTTCTTTGCAGAAAGCATTTTTTTGATGATTCAATAAAAATTATGAGAAATAATTTGTTGTAATTGGGATCTGAAATCATGACGTCACATCGTCACGTGACAGGCAATATGGTGGAAACAGCGAGGTCACTTTTGAATTAATACACGCGATACTAACAGTTTTAAAGTGTTTTTTGCGATAATCACGACTGAAATGGTGCTAAGCATTAGTGACATTTGCGAATTTACTACATCTACAACGTCTTCTAGAAATTTTATAGAAGGAGAAAAGGTTTTACATGCTGGACATATTTTATTCTGTGGCAAAATGCCCAACGATTTGAATGACATAAACAATATCAATTTAATTGCACTTTGTTTGCAATCTTCACATCTTAAAGAAACGCCTCAAGAAATTAAAGGGGAAATAGGCTTCTAGGGCATTATAAAATCTATGAAATGTAGCTGCAAGGCCGCTTTGAGTGAAAAGTGCAAACGCAGTTTTATTGCATTTGCATATGTCAGGCTTTGCTTGAGCATCCATAAACAGAAAAAAATCTTTTACTTTTCGTTTTCCTGGGACTGAATTTGATTCTCAGATCGCCTACTTTAATTTTATCAGACAATTTTTCCTATTATGTAAATCACCTTACAAACAATTACTTTTACTCAATTTTAATCAGAATAAAATTTAATTTCAGCGCATTATAGTAATGCGGCCGTTTAAAACTGACCTCGTTGTTTTAGTACTACATTTAGCCACCAGACAGCGTATCGCTGTATTTCAGATTCCAATAGGAAATCCCCATCGAACATTTTTCTTGTTGAATAAACCTATATCTTTTGTAGAAGACGAGTGCATGAATGCTTTATTAACTATAATGCAATCAGCGACTTTCTGCTATACAAAAACCTACATAAAGGAAACAGATTATAATATATCTAATTATTTGAAAAATATGTTTTCACTCATTTTTTACTGCTGATTAAAAATGAACATTTTGGGTTAAAAATTATTATGTCAAGGAACTTTATCTGAAAACAGAATCTTATTTGCAAATAGAGTTTAGACTTAATTTTAATTTTGTCACTTTACTGACATATATATATATTGTAACTGCCGACTTTTGGCCAAGTTAACTTTTTGCCCTAATGTATGAATTTTAATTAATAATTAGAGCGATCCTAAGAAAAGGGGTCTCACATGGGGAAAGAATAAGATTCTTTTATTGTCATAAAACTCTTTTTATTCCTTA
>CAKNXH010058624.1:25182-48050 GCA_932178445.1 Andricus quercusramuli | reverse complement strand
TTGCCTATTTCCAGGCTACCCCTGTAACTCGCGGGTTACAATATATATATTAAACATGCATGTTTTGATATACATATATGATAATTATGATATATAATATACAATACACTAGCCGTCTGAGAGCCCAAAAAATATGTGTGCATAATTTGGTGCCGATTGTTAAAAAACTATATACTATAATAATACATATATACATGTGCAAAAATTGTCTTCTATATTAACATCATTGTAAATAATTTGATTGCAATTTTTAAATCCATTTTCAAGGAAATTGATAATTTTTTCTTTCGTGTTTTATATTTTTCTAAACTTTAAAAAATTCGACTATTTTGTAGAAAATATTTTTGTAGGCTTAACATTTAACTATTTGATGAGTCATTCAGAAACTATTGTCCAACTGTTTTCTGAGAAATTACAAAATTAATTTGTTGAGGTTCTACTATCTGCTTGAAAATGCATCATTATGTCAAAGAGCAATTTCTTTGTGGTAAGCTCAATAGTTTATTATGCACCAAGGGGGAAAAGAGGAACTTTATTGATGAGTGTACCTTTCCAGTGCGAGTCGTAGGAACCGACCTTAAGTGCCACTTTTTAAGTTCCTAGGTATGTAATGGCCATGTATATCTATGACGTCATAAGTTTTGATGGCATAAACTGTAAAAACAATAAGACTGAGAAAAATTGATCTGAAGTGGTACTTAAATACGGCCACTGGTGGGAACACAGAATCGTTTCTTTTGACACTGAAAATAACAGCATGAAGTTATCCTTTTCAAAAAAAGAACGCAAAAAAATACCATAAAAAATAAATCTCTAGCTTTTACAGCATAAGTATACAAATGGCTATTATATGAGTATAAGCTAGAAAGGGACACTCTAGGCTCGCTCCACAGGCCTGATAAATAGCCGTATTCACCTGTGTATCATGTGAAAAATAATAAAAATTACGGATAGAATAGATTATTATATTCACCAATAGAATTAACGATAACCGCCAAAGTGAAAACAAAAGTACAGACCATCCACATTTTCACAAAATAGAGAAAAATCGAATTAATGCATTCGTGAATAATTTGGTTAACAACTGTGGAACATTAGGTAGGTGTCCCCCTCCGATTTTCTTCGGTCTCACATATGTGGCAGTACTCGTAAAAGTAAGCGACACGTATTTTTTCTTACCTGCTAAAAATGGGTTCAAGGGGGTAAAAACCACCCCCGAAAAGTGTGGTACCGAATACCCATTTAATTGTTTCACATATACACTGAAAAAAAAAATTTATTTGATTCAAGGAAATGCGTTTCTTTGGTTTTTTTTCTTCGTACCAAGGAATTGTTTACTTCAGTTAACTTAATATTTTTTAGATGCAAAAAATTCAAGCATCAATTCAAGGAAATGATTTCTTTGGTAATATTTCTTTAGTATAAGTAAATATTTCTTCGCATTAAAAGTGAAAAATATTGAGTCAAAAAAATGGTTTCCTAGAAGGTAGGAACCTAGGTTTATTGAATATGTTTCAGGCGCCTAAAGAACTCCTTCTTTAGTTCAATGAAATCGATTTTTTGAAACGAATAAATGTGTTCTAAGATTAAATAATTCATACATCATTATAGAAATTAATTAATTCTTTTTGGTTCAAGAAAATATTCACTCAAGATAAATGAATTTTCATTCAATCGAAGAAATATTCATTCCATGCTGAGAACTGTCAAAATCATAACAATGAAACAATCATCTAAATTCAAAAAATATTCTTTCACCATAAATCTATCTTCGTTTGATTGAAAAAAAAAATATTAGACACTATAAGTTAATATAATTGATGCAACGAAACGATGACTTAAATTGAAGAAATATTTATTCAAGATAAATGAATATTAATTCAGTTAAACAAATATTTATTGCATTCTAACAATTATCATAATCGACACAATGAGAAAATTGTTTAAATTTGAAAAATATTCTTCTAATATAAATATATATTCATTAAACTGAAAAAATATTTATTCCATGGTAGAAATCGACATAATCATTGCAATCAAATAATTACTTGAATTGAGGAAATATTCTTTTGAGACAAAGGAATATTACATTTAATTCAGAAAATATTTACTGTATTCTAACAAGTATCATAGTCAACACGACGCAAAGATTATACAGATATAAAAAATATTCTTTTAATAAATGTATGTTCATGAAACTGAAAAAAAATTAATCCCATGTGAAACAATTTTACAGAACAAATAATTATCCGATTCCTACCTTACCGATATTTTATTGCCAACTCTTGTCAACATGAAATAAGATGAGTTGAACTTTGAACAATTAAATAATAGCCAGTAAGGAATGTTTTTCTTGCCCTAAATCCTCATGATGAATTATAAAGATTTAAGACAATTTTAAAAGTCATAAAAAATATTTAAATAGCTTTTAGTAAAAAATTTTATCATAGAAAATTTAAGTTTGCATTTTAAGTTCAGTCAAGTTTAAGGACAAGTTGTAGAGAAACTACATTTCGGCTGTGAAAATCGCGGTTCTTGGTCGCTTAAATTTATAGCACGTTTCAATAATAGTACAGCATTATTCAATGGAATAATTTGAAAAAAATGACATATAAATCCACGTTTTCATTTTCCATGCTCCAAATAGAAGAATGAATCAATACATTTTCAAATTTTGAAAATTATATAATTCTGAAGCAATTTTAAGTTAGAAACATTAAAACTCAAACATTTTTCAAATGATCATTTGAAACGAAACACTTTTTAAATCATAGGTTAAATATTTTTATTTAAAAGTCGTTTGTAATCAATAATTGTTCAGTAGTTATTTATAAATTGTAACTGAAAAATGTCACTTGCATTTTCAAAATTCAACAAAATGAAACAATTAAACTTCTTGCATTAAAAGGTTAAACTTTGCACTTTGCGCTACCCGTGTGGAAATTTTGAGTTGGCCCCTGCGAGGGCCATCGTAATTTGCCCTTTTACTACGTTGGCCCTACGTTGGCAAACAACGAAGGGCCCACATAGTTTCGACATGCTCACCTTCGAAGGCCCCATATAGGCTGCCCACGAAGGGCCAATGAGGTGGCCCTCTGTAGTGCCCAGCTAAGCCCCATATAAGGCCCACATAGGCCCAAAAGTAGTTTTCCCCTTTATTGCCCTGCAAGAGCATTTTGAAATTTTTCAAAATTGAGTTCAATTCAGAATCATTAGCGGTTCTACAAAATTAACATATTATTATCTACAAAACGTCTTTTGCCAAAAGTAATAAGTGAAAAATAAGAATTTTATTTCATACTTATTACTTTTGATTGAAGACGCTTTGTATATAATATTTAGTTAATGTTTTGAAATCGGTAATGACTCTGAATATCATTCTTATTTTTTTTTTAAAAGCTGCTATTATAATGATGGCGTTCGAACTTTTTGATCTTATCTTTCTGCCTCCATCCCAATCTTTCGAACCTATAAAAATAATAAGAACATTTAGATTTGATAAATAATACTATGACAATATTAATATTAAACGAAGCTAGATATTTTTTACATGAAATCTTACCAACCAAACATCGATACATTGCAGCTTCAGAAAACGTTTGCGTAGGATTCATAATAGGGGAGGCCTTATCGTGAATGGCGTTTATTCACTATTTTTAAATAGAAATAATACGATTTGGTTGTTTTAACCTCAAAAGCACCACGTGGAGAGAAGGCGAACGCGAAGTGGTGTCGAGGGGAATCATTGGACCGTGGAACGGAACGTAACACCCGGAATCGAACCGGATCGAGAATCCAGTCAGCCAATGAGATGACAGGAATGACTGCGGAATTTGGCGCGAAATTACAATTGAAATGTATATTTCCTCCGAATCATTATTTATAGAATTGAATTGTAATCAATTGAAATATTTTTACACTAAAATTAGTATGCTCAAAACAAAAGAAAACTATAAAAAATAAACTGGTGACATTTTCAGAATGCCAATTGTTCATACATTACATTCCTAATTGTAAAAAAGTTATTATTTGTTATCAAAATTTAATACTATGAACTGTAAATATAGCCTTTTTGGCCTGATCGATATTTTTCACATCTAATTTTATTTAAATTTTTCTTATCCATGTTTTCTTTCGAAGAATCACTACTTCTCATTCACCATAACAGACCATCAACATTTTTGACTTGAAAAAGCGCAATTCGGACCTCTGAATGTCACTCTTTCTGAGCGCCCTCGCCACGTACCTCACTAGTATCTCTCAAACTTTACAGGTTACGTAACCAGCTGACTGCAGTCCGCACTGTATGACAACTGATCGGTGATCATAGTCATAGGTGACTGATCGGTATTCTGAACACTCTAATATATCTTTGCTCTAATCCTCCTAATGTGTATGAGTGTGCGATCCGCAGTATTGGCTGGCCTTTCAACGTTTTAATGTTTTTGACGTGATCAAAACAATGGTCAGCAACCATTTTTTTGTGAAAATTTTATAAAAACCTAACCTTTGTATTCAGTCATTTTTGGCTTTAGAATTTAGCTGCATAATGGAGAATGTTTCTATATGTTCGACAATCCCAAAGAAGGCAAACAAGATTATGATAAAAATATTTTTTTGGATTTTTTCTAATAATTTAATCATTGTTTTTGGACTAATTTTTGAAGTTTTTTTGTTTTCCTTGGTGATTGGACTTGGAATTTTTTGTAGAAAAAAATGAAGCGGCAGACATGTAGGCCCCTGCGAGGGCCCAGCTGGGCGTTTCCACAGTGGGCCGCCTTTGTGGGGCCTCTAGAGGGCCACGAATTAAAAGAGGCCAAGCTGGGCAGTTTCCACACGGGTATGGGTTAAAAATGGAACATATAAAACTGAGACAATATTTGAACGTTTTTTGAATTCAAATTGAATAAAAGAGTTTAGTTATGAGTCTATTCATCTTATATTGTTTTAAAGTTGAAAATAGTTTATACACATTTCAAAATTATTAGTTTTAGGGTAAAAAATTCACAATTCATGTTTGTAACTATTTTAGTGATTGTTATACTACTTTTAATCAACGCATATATAGCATATATAGCATCAAATCTTTAATACTAGGTTAAAATATTTTTATAAATAATTTTTATTTAAACCAGACACATATCTTTTGTTGATCTACAGAAGTGAATTCTTTGGCTATATTTTCTTGATTCAAACAAATATTCCTTACTTTCAAGAAAACCATTTCTTTGATTCCAAAAGTCTAGATTCGTTGAAATCTGCTTAGTCATTCAAAGAATTTTTTTTTTTTTTATTCAACGAGTTCGATTCATTGAATTGATTCGGACGCATTTGAATCAATTAATTGTGCATATTTGAATCCAGTCTTTAGGTTTACTTAAATCAAAGTAATAATGATTTAATTCAAAATAATATTAATTAAATTAAAAATATAATTATTTGTTATGAAGAGATCATTTATTTATACCAATGAAGCATTTATTAAGATGAATAAGATATTGTGTTTACATTAATATTTATTTCTTCAGTTTAAGGAAATATTTCATTTTCTTACTAGAATTAAATTATTTATAACAAATAAACATTTATTCCAACGAAGTAATTATTTTTTTAAATCAAACATTTAATAATTTGGTATAATTTGTTTCAATTAAATACTTCTTTAGATGAAAGAAATATGTTGTTAAATTCAATATCCATGTTTTTGATTCGAAGAAATATTTCTTTGGCATTTATGGTGAGGGTTAAATGCGGCTTTCCACCTTAGAATTTCCATGTTGCGACAGCGTCGTGGTCATCGCTGTCGACTTGACACTCGACGGACCCAAGTTCGATTCCTGCTTGAGGTGGATTTTTCATCGAATTTTTCTGTTTCAGGTTCATCAAGATTTTAAATTATATGAGTTGTTTAAATTAAATATGTATAATAATAACAATTTTAATTATAATTCGAGCTGAAAGAATCCATTTGTTCATTCAGGAAAATATGTACTGCAGTTAAAGTACGAACTACTTTATTGCACTCGCGCATGGTTTAGGCCAAAGAAATATTTGTTTGAATCAGTGGGATATTTTTTTGCTTCAAATACTTAAAATTTTGATGCGAAGAAATAGTTTTATGAGCCAATAAAATATTTGCTTGACTATAAAGTATATTTCTTTCCATCAATTCGCATATTCTCATTTCAAAGAAATATTCATTCCCATTCATGGCACATTCATTTGGAACAATGAGTCATTTATTTGGTTTAAAATGTATATTTTTGTCTTTAATTAATATTTCTTTGATTCAAAGAAATATTTCTTTCATTCAATAATACCGTTCTTACACTCGAATACTGTTTTACAGAATCTGCTGAATATTTATTTGAAACAGTAAAGCGTTGCTTCGAACCAAAACTATTTCTATTCTCGTCAACTGTCATTTCTTTGGTTCCAGGAAATATTTATTAAAGTTTACAGTACGCTTCTTTGGAACAAGAAATCAAATCTTTGAATTAAAAACACTTTTATTTTATCCGATCGAAATTACTTACAATTAAGAAAATATTTCTTAGAAATGAAGTTATATTCGATCATATCAACTGACTGATTTGTAAATCCAAATCTCTAATTTCATTCAGTTGAAGACATCGTCCATCCGCTCAAATAATATTTCACAGGTTGAAGTAATTATTTATTTGCTTCAATAATTTCTTATTTTTCATACAATTAAAGGATTTCTTTGGATTGAAGAAATACATGATTGGACGTATTCAGTACGACCATTTCTTTGAATCAAAGAAATTTTTTTTGATTCAAAAACTTTTTTTTTTCAGTGTAGATACAGAGAAACGACTAATTTGAACCAAATTGAGCTTTCTACCAAGCTTTTGACTTGGAAATCGCACAATTTGAATTCTGAAGGTCAGAGTAACTGAAAAATATCCAATAAATCTATATCCTGTTCCACGTTGTTGAGTCTGAATTCTCTATGGTCATGAAGCGACCCAGAATGGGAATTTAAACTAGAACGCTGGTTTCATAAAGCCAAACCTAAGTAGCTTTAAATAATAAAAAAATAATTGCCTACCGCCAAATCGTACATGAATTGATTTGAAGCATTGTAGTGCCTCTAGACGATAGGAAACTAAGGTGGAATTTCCTCTAGACACTGCACCTAGTCTTGTGAAAACGAAGCCTCAGTTCAGGTGAAAAAGAACGGAGAGACATAAAAATATGTCCTGGATGCTCGAGAAAATAAGAGGGTGATAAGGATAGGAGTCAGTTTAGGCAAAAGGGCGGCGATTTCATCGGGAAAGCGAAGTCTCAGCGAACAAATATTAATTTTCTCGCAATCTCCTCTGTGCACTTGTGACCCCACGATCCATAACAAATAAAAAGCTTTCCAATGAGTCGTAATCGAAGGAGACTAAATTTTGTCGAGTCGTCAGCCGATGTAGAGTTGAGATCCACCGAAAGTTATATCTGTGAAGAGTTTTTAATTAACAATTACTTTCTATTCCGAGACTCACGCGTCAAAAATAGCACCGAATTTCGTCCCGGAGAAAACGGGGTTCCTATCCCGGTTCCAAGGGTATCCTTATTAGTAGAATTGAACAATAGGGTGGTAAGGGCTAGCTTTAATGTTCTGTCCAGACTTGACCCAATTTGTGTAATTGGACTCGAGCTGCTGGATAGAGTCCATTAAAGGCAAACTGGACATATGGTATCAACTCTCAGTTTGGGTAAAATCATCAATTTGTGGATCTCAGCTCGACATAAAACACAAAATTTGAATTAGATACGACATCGATAAATCAGACAAAATAAAAATGTTACTTACTTAATACTTATACTTATACTTATAGAAAGAGGTGCAAATGCAAGTAACTTGCAATTTCCGAGACAGAGGAGAGCAACGTGGGGGAATACATCGCTACTTCAAAGAACGCAGTGGCTCTCATTTTTGCATTTTCTTTGCATTCAACGCAACGTCTGAAAACGATGATCGTGTTGCCACAACACGATGCCATCGTTTTTACCTAACACTCAGACGATGCGTCGTGCTGAGAGAAGTAGATTTTTTTCCCAGTGACTGATTAGCCGCTTTTGTGTCACAATGAGGCTCAAGTTCAACTGTGCACATAACATCTCACACAGTTTTCTTCGCATTCGTTCAACGATTGTGAAATGAGAACGCCATGTTAATGGAAAATTTAATGCATTATATTTTTGTTCAGCCAGCATGTGAAACTTTATACTTCTGAAATATATGAAGAATTCAAAAGAAATATGAAAATCTCGCAGACCGCAAAGGAAATATTAAGACTATTATGATGACCCATACCAACGCCGTAGTTATGATTAAAGAGACGATACTTATGGATATGGTTACGACGATAACAGTGATTATAATAGGTATACAAATTCGCCTAGAAGTAAACGTTATTCCAGTCTAAGTCTGTCCTCTACTGTCCAGAATTGTTGTGACAATCCCAGGCGAAACAACACCTCAAAAGATTTGGGTCAGCTGTATGAAAAAATCATTTTTCACTTAGGAACCGAAGCAGAATGATAGCGATTCAGTTCCTGAAAAAACTGTCAAAAGCAAACTCAAAGGTCCCTAAAAGACAAGCAGTACCGCCAAAATATCTACTGGATGGAGATGTCGTCAAACGTTCTGAAAAAAAAAGTATTATGCCTAATTGAGTACTTGCAACAGCACTGCATAGTCAATTAGACCAGATTTGAGAGTAACTTACAAAAAAGAGCTTCCCTTCGAGCAGAGAAAATTATATTGAAAAAATTTCTCTCCACCAGTAAACTGTATCCTTGTTGACCCTGTTAAATGAAATTTGGATGTTAGAGCGACATTAGACAGCACAATTATTAAGGGAGACAGAGACTTGTTGGAGAACAAGACAAGGCATCAGCGATTCTAGCTGATATAGCAGATGTTATAGACCTGATACTCAAAGTGTTTCGACCTTAAAAGGCAAAATATTTTGAACGAAAAAAATTAAAATACATATAAAGAAGACCACGTGGTCTTTATGCAAATCGCTAGTGAATTTCTCTGGCAGTTTTACAGTTTTTTCAATACATTAGCGTGTTTTTTTGTGCTAAATTATTCATTGTAATAATTAAAATATGGCACAAGAGAATCGAGGTGTGTTAAGTTACTGTGCTTACAGAGGTTGCCCTAGCGTGAGATGTGAAAATGGTGTGGTTCTTTTTTCGTTCCCGAAAAAAGGCACAGAAAAGTATTCTCAGTGAAATGTCACTGAAAATTTCATTAGTTCAGTGACGACTATTTGGAGTTTTAGAGAGTTAGTTTTACAAAATTCAAAAGATTTTTAGGATTTTTAGAAGATGTCGTAGAATTTTAAGGGATTTCAGGATATTTTGTTGAATTTTAAAGGAGTTCATGAAATTTTAAGAGATTTTGAAGAATCCTAAGGGATTTTCGGGAGTTTTAACTTTGTTTAAATTTTGAGGAATTTTAAGAATCTAAGGGATTTTAAGTGATTTTCAGGGATTTAACATTTTTTGAAATTTTGAGGATTTTTAAGAGGTTTCTAAGAATTTTAAGAGATATCGACGAATTTTAAGCTATTTCACAGGTTTAAAAAAAAAGGATGAATTTCAAAATTTTGAGAGATTTCAAAATGTTTGTAAGGAATTATAAGGGTGTTGGAGCCAAGTTCTATTCCAAAAATTCGATTTCTTCATTTTCCTTAATAAATATTAAAATTGGCATTTTTTTTCTCTCTCTAGAATTAATTAATTCTTAACAAGAAATATGCGTACAGAGTGAGAAAATATCTAGTTCAATTATTTTTTCAATAAAATGAAAATATTGAATTTTGAGGTCAGATTTTGAGTTCTTCGTTTTATGCCAAATCTATCGAAGTTAAATATTTTTTTGCTCTGTACGCTGTCTTATATTTGAAAAAAGTTTAGCGCTACTGAGCGAAAAAATATTCATCTATAATTTTCGTTGAGTAAAATGGAGAATGGAATTTTGAGCTGAACACTTTGGTCTAACTCCCTTAAGGGATTTAAAGGGATTTTAAATTTCGTCGTGGAATTTCCAAGAATTTCAAGAAGTTTCAAAAGGTTTTTAAGAATGTAAAGGGATTTTATATGTTGTGGAATTTGAAGAGATTTTTCTTTAACTTTGAAAACATTTTGTAGAATCATTTAATGATCCAATGGAATTTTTTGAGATTTCTGATAATTTGAAGGGATATCAAGAGATTTTTCTGATTTTTAATGAGATTTCTGATGATTTTAAGGGATTTTAAATTTTGAGGAATTTCAAGAGGTTTCTACGAATTTTAAAATATGGATTTCAAAAAATGTATGATTTTGAAGGTTTTCTAGGAGTTGCAAGAGGTTTTAACGAATTTCAAGTGATTTCAAAGGTTTTTGGTGAAATTTTAAAGGTCGAACAAACACGCGCACGATTATTTTGTTTTCCATGCATTACTCATCCGATCCCAACTTTACCGAAATTTTTTTCTCTGCAAAGTTACTTCTAAATTGATTCAGATATCGAATTTAAAATTGCTAAAATTAAAGCTAAAGCATTAAGGCACGTTTATCTGGTCCTAAATATTTACATTTATAAAAAACAAATTATTTTGAAATTTTTTGTTGTTTTAATAAAAATTCAGGACCATATAAACGTACCTTGATACTTTGACTTTAATTTTAGAAATTTTCAATTTGATATCTCTATAAATTTAGAAGTAAGTTGCAGAAAAAAAATTTTTGTTAAGGTAGGGATCGGATAAGTAATACATGGCCTTAAAACGTCAAGTCATTCAAAAGCCAATTAGGTTCGCGACAACAATGTTTGCGAGATTTTCGAGACATTTCGTTACACCACTTTTTTAAGACAGGATTTAAATTATGTATTTATGTATTAATTAAGATAGTTTTTTCGGGAATTTTCAATCGTCCCTATTTTAGAATGAGGATAAAAAATCAGTTCAAATTTCAAGTGATTCCAAAATATTTCAAGATATTTTAAAACGTTTTTAGAGAAATTAATATATATTTTAAGAGATTTAATAGATTTTAACGAATTCAAAATAGAAAAGATGCATGAGGAATTTCAATAGATTTTAAAAGATTTCCGAAGATTTTAAGAGATTTGGCAGAGTAAGGAATTCTAAAACATTATTCAAATTTTTTAATTACTTGGAAATTTTGAAGCTCATTTGAATTGTACTGAAAATCCTTCAAAATTCTTTAAA
This sequence comes from Andricus quercusramuli, assembly GCA_932178445.1. Taxonomy (NCBI): domain Eukaryota; kingdom Metazoa; phylum Arthropoda; class Insecta; order Hymenoptera; family Cynipidae; genus Andricus; species Andricus quercusramuli. The sequence goes on along the minus strand of CAKNXH010058624.1, from coordinate 36,804 downwards.
ATCCCTTGAATTCGTTGAAAATGTGTTGAACTCCTTTAAATATTTTGAAATCCCTTGAAAATTTTTTGAAACTATTTGCAATCTTTTTAGATTTCTTGAAATCTCTACAAATCCCTCGAAATATTTTGCAATCTAGTTGAAAACATTTTTTAATGTTTTAAATGTTTCAAATTTAATATTGACAATTTTGATTTTGTTTTTAGGAATCGATCCACAGAAAGTCTCCAGGAGGATGATGATCTGCAATAAGCATTTTATTGCAGAGTACTTCACAACTCCTGAACGAGAGAAGCTCTTCGCAAACATTAGAGTGGAACCTGTGGATTACAGAGAAGTGGACACTTCCTGCAGTTTCGACGTAAATCCTCAAAAAGTGGTAAGAGTTTATCAGGCTAATAACTCTAAAGCAACGACAGTAGAGGCAGCATCAACACACGGTGAATTTCTTAGTTTTTCTTCGTCTATAAGAGATCTGAGAGATATTCATACAGATGCTGCCACAGAGGATGAGGTGATAACCGTTCGTATTACTTCGCCACCAGCAGCTATTGAAACTCCTGTGCAGAAGAATTTGGTGGAGAAGGAAGAAGTCCTGCAAGAATTCGTGCAAGAAGATAGAGAAAATCTTTTGCAAAACGAAATTGCTAGATTGCGCTCAATATTGGGGCATGTGGCGAATCATTTATCACATTTTAAAAGTAAATCTACCGCTAGCACTATCACGCCATCAGATTCTTCCGAAGAAATTCCGTATGTTAGTTAATTTTTATCATCGTTAGATCTTGCTCATCCAATTAGAAAAACTATGATAAAGTTGCAATTACGACGTGATAACTGCAAGACTCCATACACATATGAGCAATGGACTCTCGCAATGAAATTGCGTTATTGGTCAGTATCCTGTTATGACAGGCTCAGGCAATCAGGACTTCAATTACCTCATCCTAGAAGCATTGAAAAAAGAATTGCTAATTACGATATCACTCCTGGCTTTATCGACCAGCAATTCCAAGATCTTAAGCACCTATTGAAAAGTTATCCTGTCGGAGCAAATTGTGCCATTGCCAAATTCGACGAAATGTCAATAACGGAATTCGAAGAATATTCTTCAAAGCATGACATAATAGAAGGCTTCGAAGACCTTGGGCCATTGGGTAGATCCGAAAAGCGTGCTAATCACCTTTTCGTTTTGACCTAAAATGGGCTGCATCCTCGTTGTGGATGGCAAATTATATGTGGATTCTTTTTCCCGCATAATTCCATAAACAGCAAATATATTGTATGTTTGTGAAAGATACTGCTCGATAAAGGCGAGAAAGCTGGAACTGACATCCGAATGACAGTTTGTGATCAAGGTTCTCCTAACTTGAGATGCTATAGGCTTCTAAAAGTCACACAAAAGTAACCTAGTTTCCTTTTTAAAGGTAAGAAGATCATTGCCATTCATGACTTTCCTCAAAAAGTCAAAAACTTTGTGACTGCTCTTCGAAAGCACGGAATAATATACATGGATGGCAAAAAACTGTGTTTTTCGGATATGAAAAGCGTTTGGGAAGCAGACCGTAAGTGTCCTTCGTCCTGTAATTTAGGTCATACATAGGAAGTTCACATGTTTCCCAACTCTTTTCAAAAGATGAGTGTTCAACACGGGCTTTACAAATGGTTGGAGGTCGCATGGGCAAGGCAATTCTTGAAGCTCATTCTAAAAAGCTTGTTGAATCCAATACGCTTCAAGAATCAGCTGAATGCATTCCTAAAGTTAACCGTTTGACTGACGCTTGCAATAGCTTTTTAATCACCGACAAGAATGTATTAAAGTGCGCCCTATCTCCAGAGCATCCAGAGCCTATCCAGGTGCTCGCAAATTTTCTTACTTGGGCATCGACTTTGAAAGTCTTTGATGCAAGAAGTAAGAAACTGAAGAGTTTGCCTCGCTTTGCAGGCCTGGAAATGACGGTTCGAGGGATTCTGGAGCTATAGAAGGAAGTTACATTCCCATTGTGTACGCAGTTGTGCAGCCAAGCCTCAGTAGAGACACTTTTCTTCAGATTTATAGGACGCAGAGGTTTTAACCCGAATCCCACAACTCGTATGGCTCGTCTGATCTTGCGTCATATGCTCGCAATGAAGAATGATGACATTGCTGTCGCAATCAGAGGCAATATATCTGTTGAAGAGACGAAATCTCCTCAAGCACTATATGAGCTTGACATCGCTCCTTTCAAAAATCGTCTTGAAAATAGCGTCAAGATTGAAGTGGCTGCAACCCGTGTCGCTGCTTATATTGAAGATGGACGCCAATGTCCAATTCCTGAAAATGTCACTGTTGCTGATGAAAAGAAGGACAACGAAGATTCAGGCACTGAAATAAACACTGACATTGAGGGTACTGACGACGACGACGATGGTAACGGTGACAAAAGTGACGGCGACGATTTTGATGACAATGTCACAGTTCACGATGACTGCTCTGGCGCCAAGTCAACTGAAAATATACATTTAGCTACCAAAGTTAAAGAATCGCTCCGTTCCACTGAGGCATATATGCCTTTTCAAGCATACAGTGGTACGTATGAAGGCAGATCTTTAACTTATTTTGCTGGTTACGCTGCCCACGTAACCACAAAGAAGTGGCAATGTGATCGTTCCTACTTTGAACTTCTGAAGCCCCCAGAAGCATTCGGAGATAGAAATGATACGTGCACAGAGTCTCGAGAGTACGAGACAAAGACTAACTACAACGTGACACTTTTAAAGAAGCCTTCAGAGAAATTTCGTGAAATTGTTACAGCGAATTTGCTCTCTTTCAAACTATCCATAACCACACAACGTCACCAACGTGGCTTTCAGGAATTGATCCTGGAAAACGCGATTCGCGATAAGGGCACAATGTTCCCTGAATGATTCTCTGAAAGTGATCCTTGCCATGAACACAGACTCCTTGCTGTGAGAGCTTTGTTTAAGGCCAAGTTGCCAAGAGAAACTAAGCGGAAATTAATCTCAAAAGTATGTTATAAACAACCACGAAAATTAAGGAACCTAATGCATGAGTGAATTCATGCATTCCTTCTTTCGGGTTGTCACTGTCGTCGCTCTAAAAAAATCTGCCCATTTCGCGGGCACATGCTCATCGCGCGCAGCTTGCGTCGGTGATTTTCGTTTGTCGCGCTTCGCGTTCCGAAGTATTCGATCGTGTTTCGTGCTCCGAAATTTATATCTCGTATATCTTGCCCACACATAACAGACAGATAGACACACAGATACCAGCGTGAAAACCCTTTTTTTCACTCAGGAGGTCTCAAAACGTAGAGAGATCTGTCAAAAAGCCTTTTAAACTCGTAACACTTAAATGTGCATAGCTATATATAGCCTTATATAGTTACGAAAATTAAAATTATTCATTAATTTTAAGCATAGTACGTAGTTTAGAAAATAAGTTAAAAACCAAAAAAATTAGAAATAAGTTGCTTTCCTACTAATAAGTGCATTTTTTCAGGAAAAAACATGAGAAAAAATTGGTTTTAAATTCATGAATGTTTATAAAATATCATACAAATAACATTTTTTTCTTATGTGATAAGTCGCGGCATTTGACTTTACCCATTTTTCCCTCTCACAAGCAATAAAAACAATTTATACAGGCAGTAAAGCGAGTGTAAGGGTAAATGGGAAACTGAGCGACTGGTTCGATATTATGCAAGGGGTGAAGCAAGGATGCGTTATGTCCTCGTGGCTATTTATCATATTCATGGATAAATGTGTAAGAACTGCCCTCTTCGACGAAGAAGGTGTAAATCTCGAAACCGTCAAGGTACGTGGGTTAGCTTTCGCAGATGACAAGATTCTTATGGCAGAATCAATCGAGGACTTGCAAAGAATGTTGAATAAACTAAATACAAGCATGGAGAACATGGGCCTCAAAATTAACGTGAATAAAACGAAAATCATGGTGTTTGAGGGAAAAAGCGAGAAAACAATGTGCAACATTGTCCTAAATGGTGAGGGATTAGAACAAGTTGACAAGTACGTATATCTGGGTAGCCTATTCACTAGCGACGGAAAAATAGATGGGGAGTTAGATAGGCGCATAAATAAGGGTAAGCAGGTTATCGGTAGAGCAGGATCCATCCTCAGAAATAAAAACATATCAAAAAAAGCTAAAATGGCCATACATAACTCTATCTTCGTACCAACTGTACTATACGGTAGCGAGACATGGACCTGTCAAGAAAAGGACAGGAGCAAAATCAACGCGATCGGCATGAAACCTCTCCGCATAATATGCGGGAAAACACTGATGGACAAAGTCAGAAATGAGACAATCCTCAAAGAATGTGGTACACAAGAGACACTAGTTGACATATGGGAAAGAAATCAGCTAAGGTGGTTCGGACATCTTGAAAGAATGAAAGATGAACGACTGACGAAGCAAGTGTATAAAGGTAAAGTAAATGGTAGAATGCCCAGAGGTAGACCGCCGAAAGAATGGTCAGAATCTGTGAATGAGACATTAATCCGAAGAGACGTAAGAAGCCATAGGAACAGAAGAGCTTGCGTGAAGAAATGCATGGACGTGAAGGAAGCTAGAGTAGTATGCCAGGACAGAAATGTGTGGCGACAAATAGTTTGTAAACAGAGTGACAATAGTGTGAATGGCGCCTGAAACAGAGACTTTGGATACTAATGGGCCCAAGTGGGGAACCATACATAACAATTTTGTGAGGTTCCTCACTTGGGGTGATCGCTAGAGAGATTGATCAGCAACCTGGGTCGGAGCAGTGTTGCGGAATGAACGTGTCATCTAAATAAATGACACGAGAATTCCAGATCGATCTAAAACACCTATCCCTAACACCTATAAAACTCCTATATACCTTATGCCCATATACCAACCTACTCTATACCTATTCACCTGTTTACTATTCCCCAACCGAGCAAGTCACGCCTACCCCGAAAGGGAAATGGCTTAATGGTATAATAATAATAATAACGGATTGTTAACCTTGGCGCATAGTGTAATCCTTAAATTAAGTAGTATTCGGTAAAAAATTCAAATTCAGGGACACAACTTCCCAATTATTTTTCATCTCTAGAAATTAATTTTAAATCATTAAAATTTATTTGCCATTTTATTTTGTTTTTATTAAACATACAAAATACCTATTTATTAAAAAAAAATTAATACTCCATTCATTAATATAGTAATGCCAGAGTACTGCATAATTTATAGGATACTGCTGGTGAGAGGTCTCAGTAAACTGTGGAGATTTAATATATCATTTAATTTTATTTATTTATCTGAGTATTAAATTGAATTTTACTATCTATGATAATAATAACAGTCTTATTTTTAATTTATAGTGATAAAAATCCGTATTTTAATTAACATATCTGTTAATCTGTTTTAATATCTTGAAAAAACCTAATATACGTAAAGTAATATAAAATAAGACTCATCGAAATAAAACAAATTTTGCTTAACTTTTCTACCGCCTACTTGTCATTCACTTCAATAATTCAAATAATGCTTCATTGGATTAATATTTATTTGAAACTATTTTTTTGAACTGTTTAGATTCAGTATATATAATTATTGTTTCGGTATTTTTTATTAGTCCCAAAGAAGATGATTCAATTAGTTTTAAAATATTTTGTTAAACCCTTGTAAGAAATTCAACTTGGTATATGCATAGTGGAATAAGTATGCCTAATTTTATCAATTTATCTGTACACGTTAACCAGATATTGCAGGATCGTAAAAAGCTTGACAAACATACACTCACACATGCACACTACCGGACAATTTTTCAGGAGGTCAAATTGCTTTTGCAAATCTTTTTTCTCGCTAAGCTCTAACCACCGACGGTGACTCATTCACATTTCACACGATTTGACGCGGTTGCCATGGAAACAATGAAAAGTTGAAGAGGGCAGCACCTCAATATAGGCTAGAAAGTAGTGACATATAGATTTTCGGCGTCCCCACTCCTGACCCTAGCCGCATCTAGGTACACACAAAATCTGGTGACTAGATTTATGAGAACCGAAATTTGATAAACGCAGATTTTTAAATGATGAGGATCGAAATTTGATAAATGTAGATTTGAAACTATTTGTTAAGAATATTACATCTCTCCGTAGTACAACATTCTATTTATATCACTTTGCTCAGAGTTGTAAAGTAAGTGTATCAAAGAGCTTAGTCCTTAGGCAATGAGAGTCGCGTTACCTTCATTGAAAAAAATTGGTCATCCAGTAAACAATTTAGTACATGTATTACTCAAAAATTCTTAGCAAAATTGAGTTATACTCTAGGCACTGATAAACCCCCGAATTAATTATTACTAATATCTTTGCCAATGATTTACAGAAGTGCACGAAATATTAAAACCAGCCCCAATCGTATTACCCTGCAAAGGAACGCAGTTAGAAACTATAACATAGTTGGGGTCGCAGGTAATTACATGAGTCAGGAGCTAGTTTCACAAGCAAGATCATAGGCAAGAGGAGCCAGATATCTGGAAGAAAAATTAGAGGTAATTCGTTGACAGGAAGGTGAGTTGATGTGGTGTTAAACAACGGTGCCCTAAAAAAGCCGCCAACCTGTTTAACATTAGAGGAAATTTTTTAAGATTTTAGTTTCTAGATTTTCCATAAAAATGTTGGCTATTACAAGTGAGATTGGAGATTTCATCACTGCTCATGAAGATTGTTCGTAAAGCATAGCTAGCTGAGCTAAGAACTTAGCTATCTCAGCTAAGAACTAGCTAAGCATCATATCGAAACAGGATAAAGCATTTTATTTCACAAAACAACCGTCATCGCAAAAAAGTACAATATTTTTCCAAAACAACGTAGATTATCAATCAGAGCCGTTAAACACCCTAATAACATCAGTAGGGACAGTTAGTCATTGTCAAATCATTAAATGCACTAATTATTTTTTCTTGTAAATGGCTTACCCTGCCGTAAAGTACTTTACGAAGAGACCCATATGGAAAATGGGCTTTGAAGACTGTGGCGACGTCGCGTCGGTGCGTTGCATCGTAACGGTTATAATATTTTTAATTTCCTATAACTCTAAAAATGATTCGGGTCGTACTTGCTTAAGCCACCTAGGTTCAAATATTGTCAGTATTCAAGTCAATTTTGAAAACCTATGAAATTTTAGTCTGAAAATTCTCAGTAGATTTTTGTTTGAATAGGCTAACTTTTTGAAATCAGACTTTATTAATCGGTATTGAGAAATTTAATATCTCGAGACAATGTCTCAAATTTTATTTTTAACTTATACATTCTACGGAATGTATTTCAGCTTTGAGCTGCTCTTCTAGGCTTGACATCAAGCTCTGCATCTGCTCGAAGGTCGCTGTATTCAGGTGCGGTACAAAAGATTTATTACCTCAGCATACGAGCAGGCGTCAAAAGCACAAAAAAATAGAAGCACTTTGCACGTGAACGTCTGTTCCATATAAATGTCCGCCCCAAGTTTAGACGCACAACAGTGCGATCTCTCGGCATAAGACGGAGCAACAACAAACGCGTCCTTACAGCTCGGCTGTTCAAACGAGACTCAACAAATATTACGCTTAACATTTGTTAATTTGATTTGCTACTTTTTATTTTTTGTGGCATTTTTCGGTCACAATGCAGGAAAATTTACAAACAGTTTGTAAAATATATTTATTTCTCCATCGTTTCGAAACGCAGAAAGCAAGTGACCTCAGAAACGATAATACACTGTCTCTGCAATGTGAATACCAGTTTGACCCAACTCTCGGATTCTGCCCCCTGGTCTCGGCCTTCCTAGAACTGCTGGTCTCCGCAGTTTCTCATGGGGTAGGGCCAGAGACGGTTACGACTTTCGCTTCGGAAGGATCGGTGTGCGCAAGAACACAGTCGAGTATATTGTGCAATATTGCATTCGAATTAGAAAAGGTTGGGCGGCCCTGACTGTTTATGTTTGGATGCCCCCGACCTGTGGCCAAGGCTATTTGCAGGCAACCCCCGAAACAAGACTGAAACTGAGAGTTTGGTGTACATACATTTTTATCTGACTTCTGATTAGCAAAGATATTATTTTTAGTTTAGATATCTTTGAATTGAATTGATGGTACACCGTTACTTTTGAATTAGATCGTTTTTTTAAGTTCAAACTTTTGGATCAAAATGAAATTGGAAATTATTTCTGGATACAAAACATACTTTATTTCAAATTTGATGGTGCGAATTTTGGCCTTATTTGAAAAACATTTCAAGTTTTTGAATTAATCCGCGGCTAAAACCTTTTCCATTTCGCTAACTAGTTCGTCACTCACATTATTGTTATCTGATTATTAAACTGTTGAGGTGGCTCACAAAATTTTTGTACTCACACAAATGAAAGTATGCTGATGATGGATATGAAATTGGAATCTATTCACTATTCAGTAAAAAAATTACTTGAGGTTCTCAAAATGTAATAAGATTAAAAGTACATGTTTCTAAAAAGAGTCTTTTTTCTATCAGGCTATATTTTTTGTATATAATGAACAATCTGACCTACATTATTAATAAAATTTGAGGAAATCTTGTCAAATTCTTCAAAATCCCTCGAAATATGATGAAATCATCCTTTAAGATTTAATTAAAGTTTTTCCAATCTCTGGAAAACTTTGAAGCATAAGAATTCTTTTCGAATATCTTAACTCGCGAAAGATCATCTAAAATATTTGGGAAACGCTTGAAATACCTTAAAATAATTAGGATATTCAGTAATCATCGAAAGCCTATCAAATGTGTTAGAATTTCTTACAAAACGTTAAAAAAATACTTCGCACTACCAGGGGATGCAAAATTTCATTGTTAATTTATCTTTCAAGTTAAAAATGCAACTATTGAATTTTCCATTCAAAATTCTTTTTTGTTCGAAAAATCAATTTATCGGTGGAAATTACACTACTGTGCTAAACTTTTATTTGGGTTCAAGTTTGAACTAATTTCTGGAAAATTCTTTCTTATTTTTCATAGAAAATTAATTGCTGTGAGTTGGAAATTAAACTGCTAGGTTGCAAGTTCAACATCGTTGTTAATGATTTATTTTATTGGTTGGAGATTGAACTCTTCTATGGAAATTAGTATTCCTCTAGTTGAAAATGAATTTTTTTTCACTGGAAATTTCAGTCTTCTATTTGTCCTGAAATTGAATATATTTTTGAGATGTGTGTGATCATGATGCTATTTTTTTATTGCATAGATAAAGGATATACAAAATTATTATAATAATGAATTATAAATGAAAAAATTCTGTGTACGTCACAAGGCAGAGAATAATCGAGTCTCTCGTAATCTTTTGTAAATTATATCACTTGTGAATCAGTAACAACATTTTTCGATTAAAAATCAATTCTGTTGGAAGATAGGGCAATATGGTGTTTTCACAAGACTCGCGCCTGAAAACGCGAAATAATGTAACTCCCTGGATTTTGAATATTCGAAGAAAACAAATTTGAATGTCCTTGTGAGGACTAGCCAAAGATGAAACAAATGAAGCCTTGATAGCCATAATACATTTGCATTTGAATCTTTGTATTTAATTCTGATACAACTACGGATTACAAACAATATTATATATTAGTTTATCTTTGTTGTATCGCATCAATGATACACATACTGTAGAGTATCTTCATTGGAAGCAGCTTCTTCATACCAACGTGAAGAGATTGAGTAATGTTTGCCAACTGGACATTCCCTCATTTCAGTCACGGTCATATCGTAAACTGCCCTGCTTATCATGTTTATTTTTATTCTCGAACTGTATTTATCTGCCTTATATATTCCAAGAAGAGAACCAGTATACTCCAGTATTGCGAAAACTTCACCATTGGATGTTGATAGAACAATATATTCTCGGGTTTGGACGGACGAATAGTTTTTCGATGCTTCTCGCAATTTGATTGGTAAACCAGCAGGAATAACATATCTTCGAAATTCGAATTGCCGGTTCTGATTTGTCTGGGGAATAAGCCGAATATATCCAAGTTTTTCAAGTGCAAATCCAAGTACTTCATGGGAAGGAGGCCTGCCCGGAGAAGACCTGGACCTTTTGGCAGGAGAAGAAGAAGCACTAGGATTATGTTCGACATTGGGATTCCGTTCAAACTGTAGTGAATCATGATTTGCAGAAGTTTTAATAAAAGTTCTTGAGAACATTAGTTGACTTTTGCCTACCGGACAATCCTTTTTTTCATCTTGAGTCAAATTATCAATTGTGCCACGTACCATATTTATTTTTATTCGCTTATTATATCTATCTGCCCTATAAATTCCACGAAGTGTCCCACTATAATCCAATATTGCAAAAATGTCATCATTGCATGTTGATAATACAATATATTCTTGGTTTGGCACAGGGTGATATCCATTACGTTCTACTATAAATTTAATTGGCATACCGGGAGGAATAACGTATCTTCGAAATTCAAATTGCTGGTTTCGATTTGTTCGAGGCATGAGCCGAACATATCCAAGTTCTTCTATTTTACATCCAAGTACTCGATCTGAAGGAAGCCTGCCGAAAGGAGAAATGGATCTGGCACGAATTGGTGGCTCCTGAGGAGATGTCCGGTCAGATGAATGTTGTGTGGCAGAAGAAGAACCAGGATTACGTTCTCCTTTAGGGCTCCTGCTAGCAGGAAACCTGGACCTGCCACGAAAAGGAACCTCTTCTGGGGAAATCCGGTCAGGCAAATGTTGTGGTCGAGCAGCAGAAGAAGAAGGGCCAGCATGATGTTCGATTTTAGGTTTCTCGTCGAACTGTGAACTGCATTCTGCAAGAAGAAATAGAGGATTCTTTCTATTTGTTCAGCACATTTATGCCTAATATCTTCAGCTGACTTCAACGTTTCTTTGCAGAAAGCACCTTTCTGGTGATTCAATACAAATTATGAGAAATAATTTTTAATTATAAGAACTCCCCACCGTACATTTTTCTTGTTATATAAACATATATTTAGTGCATATATTTAGTGTAGAAGACGAGAGAATAAACGCTTTAATAAACTTCATGACAATAAACGATTTTCTGGTACATATACAAAAACCTGTAAGAAGGAAACGGTTTTTTAATACATCCAATTCTTTGGTAAATATGTTTTTACTTAGTTTTTTTCTGTCAATTAACACGTAACAAACAATCATTTTAAATAAGCTAAATAAAGAATTGGGTTGCATATATTTTCAAATTCCATAAAGAAGAGTTGCGCGTCAAAACTTCTAAGTTGAAAATAATTAAGGCCAACCATTTTTGAATTTAACTTAACTAGTTGTTTTATTTTTGGGATTTATTCTGAATTTGTTGAAATTCTCCTGGAATCCTTCATAAACCTCATCGAACTCTTTTGAATTCAAAAGACCATTAGATATATCATTAATATATGTTCGTCACTTTTAGTTAGTTCAGTCACATTTTGGGTTATAAATGATTGTGTCAAGTAACAGTATTTAAAAACAAAATATCATTTGCCCTCCGCTACCAATGCTTTTACGACCTGTCTGAGAGCCCAACGAACATTTGTGCAGGATTTGGTGTCTATTCACAAAAAACTATGGATTTGCATAAGCATCATACGTTTTAGGCCACTT
>CAKNXH010058624.1:0-20182 GCA_932178445.1 Andricus quercusramuli | reverse complement strand
CCGTAATAAAAACTTTCCATTTTCGAGGGGAAAGCGAATCAGAGAATTTATTATTTTTCTTTTATTATTCGTAAATCGAATACTCAATACTGATAATATAACTTTACTTGATATTATAATTTTTTTATAACAACTGATATCACTTATAAATCATTTTTCGCTTGTACACACTCCTGCGCTTTGAATCCAAAAGATAATAAAAGATGGAAAGTTGTTTACCAAATGCTAGACGAACGTAAAAGAAAATCCACATTTTTTCATTATTTGCATGATTCGTATTTTGTGTTTTGAAGTGTGAAGTGAGAGTTAATCGGTACTTATGACAACCAACGAAGAGTTAAAATCTCTCTTAATATCAGTTCAAGAGACTGTAAAATCCACAGGAGCAAATGTTCATCGAATGAATGAAGATATTAAAGTGCTAAAGAGCTCAGATGAAAAAAATCTTGGAAGAACTCAAAATCTATAAAACCAGATGTCATCTCTCGGAAGAGAAAAACAAAGCATTCGAAGAAAAAGTCAATATCCTTGAAAAAAAGCTAGAGTTTTTAGACATAAAAGAAAGGTCTAGGAATATTTTTCCTTACAAAGTAAAGCAAGATTCGACTAAGAATGAGAATCTTGTTCAGGCGGTTAACAAGATTTTCAAGGAAGCTGAAATTAATATACCTATTGATTGCTTCGAAAAGGTGATTAGACTCGGGAAAAAAGATGGACCAAGACCTGTTCTAGTTACATTTACGAACTCGAGATTTGAATATGAGATATTAAAGAGAGCTAAAAATCTGCGCTCACTAAAGCTAACTTTCGGAAACGATTTTACTCTCGAACAGAGAGAAACACACAAGCAGCTCCGAGATTTCCAACAAAAGCTGGAGAGTATTGGGAAGTCCTCAACGATTAAAGGAACCCGATTATTCATCGATAATGAATATTTCGATGTGTCCTCAACGGCCAAGATTGTGGTAGAGATATCGTGGTCTCAAACATTTCTCAGAATGATACACACAAAAGGGGCTGACCCTGATCCCTCTAACTACCGCCCCATTGCCTTAGTTAACGGCAATACAAAGATATTCACGCAGATTCTTTCCAAACGGCTGCCAGCTTGGGCTGAAGACATGCAACTCCTTCCAGAGTGGCAGGCATGTTTCAGGAGGGGGAGAGATTGCACGGATCAGATATTTACCCTTAACGCAATGATTCAAAATCGTCTGATACTGAATGGAAGCAAACTTTTTGTACTCTATGTTGATTTCAAAGCAGTCTTTCCCTCAGTTAGTCATAATATCTTATGGAACAAATTAATCTTGAAAGGTTGTGGATCAAAAGTCATTAGATTAGTAATAAATTTCTACTCTAAAGCTAATATTGCGATCAAGGGAAATAAGGGCATCTCTGGATCGGTAGATGTAACGAAAGGGGTCATGCAGGGGGAGGTTCTAAGTCCAACAATGTTTACATTTTCGATTGCTGATTTACAAGAAATATTGCTCTTAGCTTACGCCGACGATTTAGCTTTCTTTGCGGATTCTTTGGTTGAAATGCGTAAGATTTTCGAAGGATTATTAGATTACTGTAGGATGAATGAGCTCGAAGTCAACAAGGACAAAACAAAAATAGTGATCTACAGAAAGTGAGGTCATGTGCATAATCAAAATACCCACCTTTTACGTACGGAACATCCGAGATTGATATTGTCAAAACGTCTATCAACCTAGGCAATCCATTCAACCAATCTGCACTTTTTTTCGGGGCAAAAGATGAAGCTGTTCGTAAATCTAACTTCGCTGTAGGATCTGCGATTACTCTGATTCACAGATTAAAACTTAATTCATGGAATCCTATTGTTCGACTTTTGATAGTCTTGTATCCAGCGTTTTAATGTATGGTGCACATATTTGGAGTCTCAGGTATTTATGTCTTATAGAAAAAGTTCAAACCGCTTTTTATAAGAAAATCCTGCATGTTCCACAAAATACTGCTGGATATGCTATTAGATTAGAAACAGGTGCTTCCCATCTTGCAGTTCGTGTTTTTGGGTCAATTCTCAATTGGATAAAAAAAATTCTTAGCAGGTCCGACGATCGATATCCTAGGAAATGTTATGTAAGATTAAAAGAACTGGATAGACTCAAAGATTATTTGTCAACCCTAGATAAATAAAACTGTGCCCGCCAGGTTAGAAGTATATTTAAAAAGATTGGGATAGAGGATGACTGGGATTTCCTTTCTCTTGCCTCTCTTCAAAAGCATAAATCGACATGGATAAGAGCTTATGACCAAATTGTATGTCCAGAAGATTTACAGAGAGCCCACACGTCCTCTGCTCTAATAATTTATCCTCAATTAACCTTCCGAGAAGGACCTCAGGAATATTTAACTCTGTCAAGAACACCACTCGGTTTCATCAGAATTATAGCACAATTGAGGTTAATAAATAAGTTCATACCCAGATGTATAATCAAGAATAAAACCTGCAGTTTAATGCTGATGGTTATTGTATCTATTGTCATGAGAATAGTCTGTATGTTTTTTTTTAGGTTATGTTTACAAAAACGAGTGTTGAAAAGTTTATCTAATTGGGCACGCAACTCATTACGGTAATATAATTCCAACCGAGATTAGAACGAACCTTTTTTTGTCTTCGTTAAAGCTGCTTATGTTCCTAAATATTACATGCATTCTGTTAATCTCATGAATGACACGACACAAACGTACGAAATAACTGACTGATTCCTTATCAGAATTATTTCGGTACAGTTAGTGAATCTCAAAGCAAAGTATTTCGCACGAATCTTTATGGGTTTCATTCCAGATTTTTGAAAAATTAAAATTGCTTTGAAATTCACTATCTGTACTGAATAAATTTTTTTTCTCGTTACTGAAATTTCAATTACATGTTGTTGAAATTTCAACTGGGTGGTTGAAATTTCAACCACTCCATGGTTGAAATTTCAACAACGGTAATTGTATAAAACTTCAACCACATGTCGTTGAAAATTCAACCAGATATTTCTAACAGTGTGACATAAGGAATACATGGCTGAATATTCTAGACAAGCCGGATAAAAATTCTCTCAAGAAAATGATTATGTTTGTAAGTAAATTCCACGAATGAGCATTATAATTAATTATATAGTAAAACGTCTTTTTTCGATTTGCTTTCGTTGTAAGCATGGTTTAAATCCTCTGGGGTAATGTTTCCCAACAGCCGTTAATTTAATTTTTAATTTTTATTTATTAGAATACCAGTTAGTTTTAGAATTGAACCTATTTTTATGAATCAGACGATTCTAAAACAAATAAAGCACTACTACCATCATTATTTGCATTGATGTGCAATTTTGAACAATAAAAATTCAAAAATCGCTTTCACATATCAGTTGTGAATTCAGTAACAAAATTTGTCGATTAAAAATAATTAAAAATTGCTCCACTGTGTCTGTCGTTGCGCGTGGGTAATGATGCTATGCGAGTGCACTGAAAAATTAATATCCCTAGAAAGTATACGCCGTAGCTAAAAAATAATGAAAATTCTGTTGGCAGTTAGGGCAATATGGTGTTTTCAAAACACTCGCGCCTGAAAACTCAAAATCATGTAACTCTCTGGATTTTGAATATTCGAAGAAAATAAATTTGAATGTCCTTGTGGTGACTAGCAAAAGATGGGACAAAAGAAGCTTTGATAAAGTGGGACGATGTTCGTGAGGGTTAAGGCGTAGGCTTTGGACTCACTCCGGCGGCTTGCGGGTTCGATTCCCGCCTCGCACTCTGGAAGAGCCTCGGTGACCCATGCGGTGAACACTTGCCTAGCAAGGGAGTTGTTCATCTCCGGAGAGTCGTGGGACCGGTACCTCTAGAGAAAAAGGTTCTCTAAGTACTTAAGGCTGTTGCTCTTGGTGGTTCGGAACCCACCTTAAACTGTAGGTCCCCCTCCCACCACCAAGAAAGTGCGTGAGGGTGTGTCTAAAGGAATAGGGAAGAGATACAAGAAAAATGTAAACCCTTAGGGGACACATTAGAAGCTTCCATTCCAAGAAGCTTTGATAACCATAATACATTTACACTCGAATCTTTGTATTTATTTCTGATACGACTACGGATTACAAAGAATATTATATTTTAGTTTATCTTTGGTCTATTGAACTAATGATACACATATTGTAGAGTATCTTCATTGGAAGCAGCTTCTTTATACCAACCTGAAGACATTGAGTAATGCTTGCCTATGGGACATTCCCTCATTTCAATTACGGTCATTTCGTCAACTGCACCGCTTATCATGTTTATTTTTGTTCTCGAACTATATTTATCTGCCTTATATATTCCAAGAAGAAGCCCAGTATACTCTAGTATCGCGAAAACGTCACCTTCGGATGTTGATAGAACAATATATTCTCGGGTTGGCACGGACACATATTTATTTGTTACTGCTCGCAATTTAATTGGTAAACCGGCAGGAATAACATATCTTCGGAATTCGAATTGCCGGTTCTGATTTGTCTGAGGAATGAGCCGAATATATCCAAGTTTTTCAAGTGCATATCCAAGTTCTTCATGGGAAGGAGGCCTGCCCGGTGAAGACCTGGACCTTCTGGCAGAAGAAGAAGAATAAGAAGAAGAACTAGGATTAAGTTCGACATTGGGATTCCGTTCCAACTGTAGTGAATCGTGATTTGCAGAAGTTTTAATGAAACTTCTTGAGAACATTACTTGACTTTTGCCTACTGGACAATCCCTTTTTTCATCTGGACTCAAATTATCCACTGCGCCGCTAACCATATTTATTTTTATTCGCGACTTATTTTTATCTCTCCTATAAATACCACGAAGAGTCCCACTATAATCCAATACTGCAAAAATGTCATCATTGGATGTTGATAGTACAATATATTCTCGGGCTGGTACAGGCTCATATCTATGAGTTCCTTCTAGAAATTGAATTGGCATACCGGGAGGAATAACGTATCTTCGAAATTCAAATTGCTGGTTTCGATTTCTGCGAGGAATAAGCCGAACATATCCAAGTTCTTCTATTATACATCCAAGTTCTCGATCTGAGGGAAGCCTGCCGAGAGGAGAAATGGATCTGGCACGAATTGAAGGCTCCTGAGGAGATGCCCGGTCAGGTGGATGTTGTCTAGCAGGAGAAGAATCAGGACTACGTTCCCTTTTAGGGCTCCTGCTAGCAGGAAACCTGGATCTGCTATGAAAAGTTGCCTCTTCTCGGGAAATTGAGTCAGGCAAATGTTGTGGTCGAGCAGCAGAAGAAGAAGGGCCAGCATTACGTTCGCTTTTAGGTTTCTCGTCGGGCTGTGAACTGCATTCTGCAAGAAAAAATAGAAGATATTTTCTTTTTTTTCAGCACATTTCTGTCTAATATCTTCAGCTGAGTTCAACGTTTCTTTGCAGAAAGCATCTTTCTGATGATTCAATAAAAATTATGAGAAATAATGTTTAATTATAAGAACTCCCCACCGTACATTTTTCTTGTTAAATAAAAATACATTTTGTGTAGAAGACGAGAGATTAAACGCTTTAATAAACTTAATTACAATAAACGATTTTCTGCTATACAAAACCCTACATTCAAAGGAAACGGTTTTTTAATATATCCAATTCTTTGGCAAATATGTTTCTACTTAGTTTTTTTCTGTCAATTAACACATAACAAAGAATCATTTTAAACAAGCCAAATAAAAAATTAAATTGCAATTATTTCATAATTCCATAGAAAAGTGTTGCGCGTCAAAACTTCTAAATTGAAAATAATGAAGGCCAGCCATGTTTGAATTTAACTTAACTAGTTGTTTTATTTTTGGGATTTATTCTGAATTTGTTAAAATTCTCCTGGCATTTTCATAATCCTCATCGAACTCTTTTGAATTCAAAAAACATATATCATTAAAATACGTTAGTCACTTTTAGTTAGTTTTAGTTACATTCCGGGTTAACGAACATGTGCATGATTTGGTGCCGATTGACAAAAAGCTACGGATTTCCATGAGCATCATACGTTTTAGGCCACTTCATTTTACATATGCGATCATAATATATAATATAATAATAGGTATATACATACACAATTATTCCCTCCTATATTAACATCATTGTAAATAATTTTATTGCAATTTTTTCATCCATTTTTAAGGAAATTCATCATTTTTTCTTTCTTATTTTATATTTTTCCAAATTTTTGAAAATTCCACTATTGGGTAGAAAATTTTTGCATAGGTTTGGAATTTAACCATTTGATTTGTAATTCAGAACTTATTGTTGAGAAGTAATCAATTTTATTTGAAAATTCAACTATTATTTTCCTAAAAATTCGTCATCTTTGCCTGAAAATTCAACTATTTCAAGAAAAAATTAACTATTTTTTTGGAAATTCCTCGGTCTTAATGGAAAAAGTAACTCTTTGTTGACTAGTTCAACAGTTTGTTGAGAAATCACAAAATTAATTTCTTGAGGTTTGTAAATATACCATGGCTATTTTATGACTATCAGCTGGTAAGGGGGTCTTAAGGCTCGCTCCAAAGCCTGAAAAATAGCCGTAATCATGCATGTATTATATGAAATATAATAAGAATTACAGATATATTATTATATTCACCAATAAAATTAACGATGACCGCCAAAGTGAAAACAAAAGTACAGCCCATCTGCATTTTCGCAAAATACAGAAAAAACAGATTAATGCATGAGCGAATAATTTGGTTAACAACTGTATCTAAGAAATATTCCATTATATTATCAGAGTAAAAATATATACATAAGTAGCCGTTATTTCACATATATGTGAAATAACGACGTTATCAAAGTCGACATTGTCTCTCGCAAATAATTATATCATTTGACATTTTTCATTATGATCATTTTAATAGAGAAATTCTCATTTCAAATGAAAGGTCGGAAGTTTTATGGAAAAATTGAGTCCAGACGATAACTTTCGGTTAAATTTTCATTTGTATGGAAATACTGCGTTTCGGATGTAAATTGAAATGCATTTATATAGAATGCAGGTATATATTTTTCTGTCCCTAGCGGCTTTCGCATGCATTCAATTACCTACTGATGGATGTAGAGGATGGAGAAATAAGGGAAGTACAGATGTTATATTCTTATATATTTACCAATAGAATCAAGGAAAACGGCAAAAGTAAGGAACAGAGTACCCACGGGGATCCTCATTTTTAACTGATCGAGTAGATGAGAGTAAATGGCAGTAGATGATACTGATTCAGCGAGAAAAGGAATTTGACTTCCTGCCCCACTTGTGCAAAAAAATATCCACGGCGTATGCGAGCAACTGCTAGTCACTACCTTACTTGATATCGTAAATTAAAGCCTCGAGACGAATACTTACTTATTCAGCAATAAGGTATATAAAAAAATTATATCGTCATCCGCTCATAGTTTAAACAAAGATTCTAGAAAACAGATCTTCATTCTTCCAATTTTATCTCTCCCAAGGCTTTATTATTGCATAAGTTAATATGATGAATAATTCACCAAATAAATCTTCAGAATGTAATTAGAATTTCTATTATTTTAAAATTTTTCATTGAAAAATAGTACTGATTATAAACGCGTATCGTTTATGTCAATCTGCAGGGTATATAGTTGGTAGGAGATAAAATTGTTTGTAAGTTTCCTGATGTCCTACAAATATTTATAAATTACAAATTAAACTTTCGGGTAGGTTGAAGCTTTCAACGCATACTAGACTTTCCTATTTTTAGGCCTGATGGCGAACCTGATACCTGAACCGACGTAAAGTTGTACTTTCACTCGAAAGTAACATAGCCATCGGCAGAAAACGTATTTTACGTTCATTCTGCGTTTTTTCGTTTCTTTAAATTACAATATCACGGCCACACAAAAAAAATCTTTTTTCGGGCCTGGAGGTCAGACCATGTTGACTATATGTTCTTTGGGTGGCTGGATCCAAATCCGTGGTCTAAAAAACTTCAGCATGTCCGGGTTTTGATTTTCAAAGAAACTCGTGAAATTTATTCATCCGACTTACGTGTGTCCGCCAGTTAGAGAAATGTCTTCTTGTGACAAAAGGATGTTTCTTGACCGAAATGGAATTTTCTTTCAAAGTATCAGCAGGAATCCTTTTGCAGCAAGAAACTTCCTTATTCCTTATTCGGATTCAGCGACCCCAAAAACATATATAATAAACATGGTCTGAACCTAGGACTCAACGAAAGAATTGTAAGAGGTTTTTTCAGTTTGTCAGCACCCTGACGTGCTGGGGCTTTTTGGACCTAGGATTCAGATTCGGCGACCCCAAAAACATATAATAAACATGGACAAGGCGGCCCAGCAGCCGACGAACAGAGAGTCGTCGCACAGTGGGGAGAAAGTACATTTTTTGGTTCAAAATTCCATTCCTGCTGAATCTGTGGACTAATTTAGAAATTTTATTTTTTTAGATAAAAAGCTAAGGAAACTCCGGAGAGAATTGTGGAGGCCGATTTATGAAAAAGATCTCCAGTTTTTTATAAATGAACAAATATATGGTAAAGAAATGACTAGACGATTATCCAATACCAAACTATAAGCAATGAAATTTGTTACTAAACAAATAAATTGTTAAAAGTTCATTTTTGCGATTTTCATTATTTTCATATTATTTTTCCTCATCTTGTGAGTAATTCATCGCATAACATCACTATGATGAAAAAATTTCGTATTTAAATAATAATTAACAATAATATAGACAAATTTCATTGAAAAATGTGCACTTTGAGTGTGTTTTGAAAAAAAAACACCGTTTTTTTTCGGTCTGTGCTTATAATCTCAGACATTACTTCATCTCCCTGTACTAAATTTTCATGATTATTCTTGTACATCTGATATCATTTTATACTATTGCATGGATCCTACTAATTGATATTGCGTTAAAGTTTAAGGGCATGCTCTCCGGTGATCACGTGACCAAAACAGACCTGCTTGGTTATGAAATTTTTTTTGGTGTTCACCATGTCCAAACGCAATGATGTATTGCTCTCAAAATTTAGAATATAGAAAATGAGACAATAAATTGCGTTTGTATATTTAGTTTCAGTAATAATTTTGAAACAAAAATTCCATGTAAAAAATATATGTGGAAAATTTCATAACCGAGCTGGGTTATATGATCTCTACTTTACCGACGTTGAAATGCTCCAAAAATAATGACAGGTGACGTGTGTGCAGATACTTATTTTTTTATTTGCAATGAATGTGCATGGTAACGTTGCAACGACTGTGCAACGAATGTGAATGGCAATAATTTTGAAAAAAAATTTCCATGGAAAAAATAAATGTGTAAAATTTTTCCAATTTTTTTTGTGCTCACTACGTCCACACGGATTGAGATATCGTGTTTAGAATTTGAACGACTGAATAAAAAGCACTAGAGAACGTTTGTATACATCAATATTTTTTCAATTTCAAGGAAATTTTCTTTTATAAATTGATAAAATAGGATATTACCATTCGAGTAGCAGCACGTGCAGGTAATGTTTGGTTTGATGCATTTCAAATTTTCTGTTTCACGTATATTGATAAGTGACGCAAATTTTGAACTAAGTCGTCTGAACATTCAAAAAATCAATATAAACAATAACACTTGCACATTCATTGCAAATCAAAAAATAAGTATCTGCACACACGTAACATGTTGTTATTTTTGGAGCATTTCAACGTCGGTAAAGTAGAGATCACATAACCAAGCTGGGTTATGAAATTTTCCATATTTATTTTTTACATGGAAGTTTTTTTCAAAAATTATTACTGAAACTAAATATACAAACGCAATTTGTTGTCTCATTTTCTATATTTCAAATTTTGAGAGCAATATATCATTGCGTTTGGACACGGTGAACACCAAAAAAATTGCATTACCAAGGAATGGTTTGGTCACGTGATCACCGGAGAGCATGCCCTTAATGGTTGCCGATCTTCATTTGTTATTTTTGTGGCGTAACAAATGACAGTCTCATTGATCTGAAGTTAGGCACAGAAAAAAACTCATGCTTTTGTTTATCTGATTATTTTTCATTCTCATATGTTTTGAGCCATTTAGTTTCCAGTATTTTTCATTCTTTCCGTGTATTCTTTCCGTGTATATAATTTAGAAATGAATTCTATTAGAGTGCCGAATAAGATTCTAAGTGATCTGTTGATCGCAAGTACTAGTAAAGACGTAAAAATTCTGTTAGATTACTTTCGCACGGCTAACTTGATAGATAATGTGCAAGTCAATTTGACACGAGAAATCTTGTTGCGGCACTTCATACCATCTTTTGAAAAATGATGGAAGAGTGCGTTCTATGATGCAGATAAATTTTCTAAACTGAACAGTGCATGGTTATCATCTGTTTCCATCATGTCATTGGATCCCACAAAAGTAGGCAGAAGATCTTCACAAAATTTTGAAACCAGTTCCAAATCGACTAAAACAAGGAAAACACTCTCTCTTGTGGACTCATATTCTCAAATTAAAATTGAAAATGCTTTTTTGAATAATTTGTGCTCTTCTTGGAAGAAGAACTTGGCTAAGGAGATAAGAAGTATGATATCAAGAGTTGAAGATAGAGAACATGGAGAACATGAAGAATTTCAAGAACAAATGGAGCCATTCACTTTAGAAGAAGCTATTCCTCTGTCTGAAGACACAAAATTGACGAAGCATCAATATGAAACTATAAGACTAAAAGCTAAAGCACATAATGCTGACATTTTTCCTCTTTATAAAAATCTTGAGGAAACCAAGAGAGAGTCTCATCCTCCCGAAAAAAAAGCATAACAGTTACAGAGTCTGGGGTGAGGATTGAATTGCAAGATTTGTGCATCATGCAGTGAAGCGTAT
Source organism: Andricus quercusramuli (assembly GCA_932178445.1). Taxonomy (NCBI): domain Eukaryota; kingdom Metazoa; phylum Arthropoda; class Insecta; order Hymenoptera; family Cynipidae; genus Andricus; species Andricus quercusramuli. The sequence goes on along the minus strand of CAKNXH010058624.1, from coordinate 9,315 downwards.
GTTGGAAATTCCAAATATTTTGCCACCAGATATAGTTGAAGGGAAAAATATCGTGATGAAGTGTCAATATAAATATGGTTGTGATGGCTCATCTGACCAGAGCGAATATAATCAAAAGTTCTGTGGAGCAGAAAAATCAGATGCAGTAATCTTTATGATGTCAATGGTGCCATTAAGAATAATTCAAACTTGTTCCCATAAGCATGATAAGAATTGTTCGGAATGTGCAAAGCCCTTGATAATTCGGAAAAGCGAGAATCCTGGATCTAAAAGATTATGTAGGCTGATTATGTTTGAACATGCACCAGAAACTGAGGAACGATCCACGACAGAAGTAGAGTTGATGGAAGACAAAATCAGAAAACTCAAACCTACACAAATAACAGTACCGAACAGTCGTTGTACCATAACTGTCTTTCATGATTTCGCGTTGACTATGGTAGATGGAAAGGTGTGTCAGGCTCTTTCTGCAACTCCTTCTGCTGCCACATGTTACATTTGTGATGCGAAACCATCGCAGATTAACGACTTACATAAACTTGTAGATAAAACATAGGTGGTACAAAATTTCAGATACGGACTCTCTACATTGCACGCGTGGATTCGTTTGATGGAATTGATACTGCACATAAGCTATCGTTTAGGATTCTGCAAGTGGCATGCAAAAACTGACGAAGAGAAAGCGAAAATGAAAACTGCAAAACAGAAAGTCCAAAAAGAATTCCGTGATAAGATGGGTCTCATTATAGATGTTGTAAAACATGGCTCAGCAACTACTAATACAGGAAATACTGCTAGAAGATTCTTCAGAGATCCTGAGTTGACTTCCGAAATCACAAATTTCGACAGGGAGATGATCCGTAGATTCGGCATAATTTTGCAAGCAATGGCTTTAGGGGAGGCAATTGACACTTACAAGTTCGGAAATTATTGCCAAGTAACCGCGCAAATGTACGTCAATTTAATTTAGCTTACAGTTAGCGGGAGTGTACTGTACTAGGGCTCCTTATACACTTGTTTGAAGATTTTAAATGTTTGTTGTTTTAACCCTTCACTGGTACGGTGGGGGTCGGATCCGACCCGAACGTTAGCTTTTCAGTTCTCCTTGCCCCACACCACTTCAAAGTGATTTCTAGTGGTCAGATACCCTATCAGTCAGTACCGTAGAAGATGTCAAGACAGATTTGTATCACTAGTCTTTCCACTAGTTCACGTTCTTATTCTAATTCGATGATAAAGTTTGTCTAATTTACTATTGCAATACAGCTTATTGAGTTATAATCTCCATTTTTTTATTTGATAAGGATTTCTTCGTGTGGAAAAATTTTCTTTCGTGAAAAATAATTGTGTTATGATTGATTCTCAGCAGAAATAAGTGAATATTTTGCGTTTTTTTTCCTTCGGTATGACTGGTGTTTGCAATTTTGTGATACAATTTTATGATACTGCAATTATTTCTGATATTATTTTACAATACTCCAATTCATTGTGATACTGAAAATATACTTATAAAGATTATGATTAATTCAAATACTTATTGTAAAATTTCTATTGCCTTGAACCCCATTAATAGTAGGTCGGGTCGGATGCGACCCTGCCGTACCTTGTATGTCTTCTCATACCACCGTACCACCGGAGGGTTATATTGTAGTTGGTTCATTTTTTGAAGCTTCAAGGTCATGTGATGAGTGGACCACGTGACCGGATTCCGACCTTACCGGCAATTTTTAAAATAATAATAATTCTTTTTTTTTTGCTTTTTGCATGCTTATTAAAATTTTGGACCAGACCCACCTTTTTTAGTGGTTCTTATTTATTATCCCAAATTTTCAGCCCGATGTGGCTATGCGTGTGAAAATAAGTTAGGAAATAAAAACAGAGTGTGTAGCGCAAGAATCCAGTCACGAGACTCACTCCTCACATGGTCTTGAATTTTTTTTACGATTTTGAATGGTGTTGAAATCTACATTCTCTACCGATAGCCTTCTGAACCTATTTTTTGCGGTTATGTATCTCCCCATCTATCTTTCCGTCACGAGTGAATAGGCTACTTAGATATACATATGGACTTATTAACTTGTTCTAATTTTTCATCACTTAGGACAATGTTGCACAATGCTTTATTACCTTTTCCTTTAAATGCTATGATTTTTGTTTTATTTACGTTAATTTTCGCAGTTATAAAAATGATATCTATGCGTTCCTTCAACTTATACTAAAAATATATCCGCACTTCCGGTTTCTGGAAATTTTCAATATTGTTTCGCGACTGTTTCGTTTGTTTGGTTCTCCTTCTTCTCTTTTAAGTAATTTTTTCCCTGTTACCATTTTTCTTGTTGAATCCCCAGAATTACTTAGCACCCTTTCTGTATCTTTACCCTGTCGTTGCACGCCGACCCATCGGTTCTTATCTCCTAGCAGAATGATTCTTTCAACATGATCGCAAGTACTTATTGTATCATTTAAAGTGTCCCAGAAGGCGCCTTTGACGTCTTTCTGATGATCACCAACTGGGGCGTAGCACGCTTTGATAAACAATCTTCTGATTCCTACCTTCATTCTAACCCACGGCAATCTTGATCTTTGAGTTGCTGTCTTGCTTCTTTATTCCTAATCTAACCGACCCCTTGATTACAATGTGATTCACTATCTACTCCTGACCATATTTCAAAACCGCCTTTCAACGCCCCATTTTCTATGTAAAGTAAGGAATGGAAATCGAGAGAGTCGCAATTGGTTGACGTTTTATGCTGAGAAGATCCCCAGCCTTCAGCAGCGTTGTATTAAATAGGAGTTCCCATGTTCCAATCTGCCAATTCCCGGCCTACCTCTAAACTAGGAGCCAATCACTCTTTTTTTTACGCACAATCTTTGTTCAATCATCATTTGTCGTATCTTGCATAGTTTGGCCATAAATTTGGATGTTTGGTTTTTAATTATTTTTTGTGCAATAAAAATGGGAAATTTCGATTTTTCCGAAAAATTCCAAAAGTCGTTATGATAATCTTGTAGGGCGTGCAAAAAGAAACATTTTTCTTATCTTGACTTTTTTTCGTATCGTGCCTTGTATTGTGCCGCTCTCTTTTACAAGGGGGATCTTGAATTTACGCTTATAACGCACGCAGTTAGAAAAATCTGTACTAGATTTAGTATACATGTAATGGAAGCAAGAATGCACAACATGAAATTAAATTCAGTATACCAGCGTACAGTAAATTTAGTATATGCATATACTGATTTTAGTGCGCACGTACATGAAATTTAGTATACGCCTATACTAAATCCAGTATAGATGTATACGAACTTTAGTATACGCATATACTAAATTCAGTATATGCGTTCCGTTTCGCGCGGGTTCCGTCTTCATCAGCAGTAAACATGAGCAAATGAAAAATTAAATTAAAGAACAAATTTTAGTTTTCAAATAATCATATCGTTAAGATTCATTTAAGTTAATAAATTGAACATACCTTTTGAAGAGAAGACGTTGCCCGACTCGCGTAAATTGAAACGCGCTTGTGCAGCTGAATATAGTAAACACGTATATGAATTTTAGTATACTACAGTTCCCATACTACAGTTAAAATATAGATAAGGTTCAGTGAGGTTCAATTGACTTAGGTTTCTGAATTGACGCTTAGCTGATCGAATCCCGTTTCCACTCGGATAAAGTGCGCAGGCGTGTTTCTAGGTTTCCCATGAATCCTAAAGCTGTCACCCTGTAGGACTTCCAGCGCCACGCCGGAGAGACCGGAGTTGACATAAAATGCGACCAAAATTCTAATAATTTTCCCACATACACCAAGGTCATTTAGTTTATTTTTCTGGCAGCATGCGTTATTGACGAAAAGCTATTTATTTGACACTTCATTCCACTCCCAAGGAGCGAAATGAGGTAACTTTAAGCAACTACTCGGAAATTTATTATACAAAAAATCATCGTTAACATGATTATTTAATATAAGCGGTAAATTAGACAAACAGTATGAAAGGTATTCGCTCCCTCATCATTCATTTTACAGACATTGATACGCCGCCAAATATAGTAGGCTCTCTATCCCTAGAACCTTTGAGCACTATATTGAAATAGATAGCAACAAGTGAATGATATGGTAAGTCTGAATTATTGTGCACAGCGTAATCATTAACAAGATTTCGCAAGCGGTATCTAAACAATGTAAATGAATAGTACTGCAGCCTCTTATCATTAGGTAGGTAAATTGCCCCAGCCTATCAGAAAATAGACGACCATTGCAGAGCGCTAGGTCGCACAATTCTTGGGACACCACAAATTTGTTGCATCTTTTATTTAATTAAACTATTTAGGGGTCCTACACGAGCATTGATGGGAGAAAATGATGGGGGAAAATATATATTACCTATATGCGGAGTAAAGGAATTTTAAAAGGATGAATTCACAAATAACCATAAATTACTGAGTTCCAGTTTACACTGCGAAAAGTCAGCACAGTTTTGGACTAATGTAATTAGCCCTCCACTGCGACGGCCCTCACGTTTTTTTTTACAACCACCGAGTAATAAGAGGTGTACGTATCTAAAAGTTTCGGTGGTTTCACAGATGCGTTTGTGAGCCATGACTCACCCATGCAAGTCACACAATGACTAGTTAAGTAGGCTTTCTGCTTTGTATCAAAGTTACGCAAATTAATATAACAACTGATATTCCAATAACAAACACCAAAACTCGACTTACACATCTATATCTCTCATACCTCCCACATCACCAAAGCTTGGAACTCCTGGCCTTCTCATAGAAGATCCATCCAATCGTTCTGTGCGCTGCCCCGATCCTGCAGGAGTTGCCCTTTTCACATACTTGCTAAGAGAGGCCGCGTCATGAGAATCACCCCTTACTCATTATTATGTAACCCTGCTTGTACCAGGTCTGTAAATATGAAGCCGGAATTTGCCCATTGATGGCCCTAGCTGTCAATGTAGTTACCGTCAAACCGACCTATTGGCCCCATCTACTTGTTGACATCTCTGACAAAGGTTTTCAACTCACAAGAATACAAGTTTCATACAACAGTATAGACCACCGAAAAAGTTTGAAGACAGCGAATTGCAAGCACTGTTGGATGAAAATGATGTTCTAACGCAACAAAAACTCGCGGATCAATTAAATTTGAGACGAGAATCCGTCTCCATACGTTTGAAATTCATGAAGAGATCCAGAAGATGGGAATATCAAGTAAGGCAACACAAAGTGATTTTGCTTCATGATAATGCACCATCACACGCAGCGAACCTGGTCAAGCAAACGGTTGAGGCGTTTAGTTGGGAAATACTTACGCATGCAGCTCACCCAACAGACTTGGCTCCGTCCGGTTACTACCTATTTGCATCGATGGGACACGCACTTGCTGAACAGCGCTCTACTATTTATGAAAATGTACGAAAATGGCTCGATGACGGTGGGAAAACTGTATAGTTAGGGATGGGCAATACTTCCAATAAAATATGTTATATCATTTTCATATAATAAACGTGTATTTTCTATACAATAATTCCAGTTTCATATTCGCATACCGGTAATCATTTCAATATTTAAAACATTATCATCTATTATCTTCGCTAGGCCTATTCTTCTTAAATCATCTAAGCTGTAGACTCAATTGTTAACTCGCAGGCGGTTGCCACTTCTACGAGTGTTCATCCTTGCGTTTTTCAGTTTAGCTGCTTCTTGGCTCAGAGTTTCGCGGATTTCAACATTGTCCAGGTCCAAGTCAGGTTCGACGAAAATATTTATTCCTTTAAATTTGGAACGATTTTGAAGGATACCTTCAATCAATACCTTCAATACCTTCAAATTCAATACCTTCATCGACCTTGAACAGAGTGAAAGCAGAACAGGTCTTATTTTGCCATAGTTAGATATACCAAGGCGGCGAATTCCGTTAATCGATTCCCGGGTAAGAGTCATACCCATTTTGGTTCTGAGTAGATTTTGCACTTTTTTGTCCAGCGCAAGTGGTGCTTCCGTTGGCTCCATCATACATACCAAAAAGTATCAGGTTGTTCTTCTTTTAAGCCTATCTATCTGTTGAGCCTGCTTTGCGGTTTTCATCTTGAGCTCGACATTCTCCTTTTCTGCGGCATCCATTTTGACTTCACATCTCTACAAGCCTGCTGGGGTGTCTCCTAGGATATTTTTTTCTACGGCTTGTATTCCAGCCTTGAGCTGTTCTTCTAAGCTTGACATCAAGCTCTGCATCTGCCCGCAGGTCGCTATATTAAGGTGCGGGTACGAAATATTTATTAACTCAGCATACGAGCAGGCGTCAAAAGTACAGGCACTCTCAGCATAAGACGGTGCAACAACAAACACGTCCTTACAGCTCGGCTGTTCAAACAAAACTCAACGAATATTACTCTTAAAAATGCAGGGAAATTTACAAACAGTTTGTAAAATTAATTTATTTCTCCATTGTTTCGAAATGCAGAAAGAAACTGGCCTCAGGAACGATAATACACTGTCTCTGCAATATAAATAATAGTTTCACCCAACTCTCGGATTCTGTCCCCCTGGTCTCGGCTTTCCTAGGACTACTGGTCTCCGCAGTTTTACAGGGGGTAGGGCGAGAGACGGTTGCGACTTTCGGCTTGGAAGGATCGGTGTGCGCGAGAGAACAGTGGAGTATATCGTGCAATATTGCATTAAATTATAAAAGATAAGGCGGCCCTCAGCTTTTACGCTTGGATGCCCCCGACCTGTGGCCAAGGCTATTTGCCAGCAACCCCGGAAACTGGACTGAAACTGAGAGTTTGGTGTACATACATTTTTATCTTACTTCTGATTGGCAAAGATATTATTTTTAGTTTAGATATCTTTAAACTTTCCGCTTCGCTTACTAGTTCGTCACTCACAAAAACAAAACGTTTAAAAATACTTCACACTAGCAGGGGATAACAAATTTCATTGATAATTTATCTTTACAGTTAAAAATGAAACTATTGAATTCTCTATTCAAAATTAATCTTTTTTGTTCGAAAAATCAGTTAATTGGTGAAAATTACACTACTGTGCTAAAGATTTTTTTTTGGGTTGAAGTTTCAACTAATTTTTTGAAAATTCGTTGTTGTTTTTGGTAGAAAATTATTTTTTGTCAGTTGGAAATCAAACAGCTAGGTTGCAAGTTCAACATCATTGTTAATGATTTATTTTATTGGTGAGAGATTGAACTCTTTTATGGAAATTATTATTCCTTTAGTTGAAAATTAATATTATTCACTGAAAATTCAAGTGTTCTAAATTACATTTTTTATGTTCATTTTCCTGCCCAGGGTAATGCGTAATAAATGTTAATTATTACTATTAATTAATTATGATGTTGAACTTTTTTTTCTACTGGACGTTTTAATATTTCTATAAAATGTTGATACTCGAATTGTGAAAAAAATTCTCTCTAGCTCCGGTAGGATTCGAACTATTTGTTCATTGCTTAGATAACGGATATAAAAAATTATTATAATGAGGAATTATGAATGAAAAAATTCTGTGTACGTCACAAGACAGAGAATAATCCAGTCTCTCGTAATCTTTTTCAAATTATATCAGTTCTGAATTCAGTAACATAACTTTTCGATTAAAAATCAATATAAAATGGCTTCACTGTGTCTGTCGTTGCGCGTGGATAATGAGGCTATGAATATTCGAAGAAAAAAAAATTTGAATGTCCTTGTGGGGAATAGCAAAAGATGAAACAAAAGAAGCCTTCATAGCCATAATACATTTGCATTTAAATCTTTGTATTTAATTCTGATACGACTACGAATTACAAAGAATATTATATTTTAGTTTATCTTTGTACTATTAAATTAATGATACACATACTGTAGAGTATCTTCATTAGAAGCAACTTCTTTATACCAACGTGTAGAGATTGTGTATTGTTTGCCTATGGGGCATTCCCTCATTTCAATTACGGTCATATCGTCAATTGCACCGCTTATCATGTTTATTTTTATTCTCGAACTATATTGATCTGCCTTATATATTCCAAGAAGAAGCCCAGTATACTCCAGTATTGCGAAAACGTCACTATTGGATGTTGATAGAACAATATATTCTCGGGTTGGCACGGGCACATATTTCTTCGGAGCTGCTCGCAATTTAATTGGCAAACCGGCAGGAATAACATATCTTCGAAATTCAAATTGTCGGTTCTGATTTGACTGAGGAATAAGCCGAATATATCCAAGTTTTGCAAGTGCATATCCAAGTACTTCATGAGAAGGTGGCCTGCCCGGTGAAGACCTGGATCTTCTGGCAGAAGAAGAAGAAGAACCAGGATTCAGTTCGACATTGGGATTCCGCTCCAACTGTAGTGAATCGTGATTTGCAGAAGTTTTAATAAAACTTCTTGAGAACATTAGTTGACTTTTTCCTACTGGACAATCTTTTATTTCATCTTGAGTCAAATTATCAACTGTTGCACGCATCATATTTATTTTTATCCGCTTAGCATTTCTATCTGCCCTATAAATTCCACGAAGAGTCCCACTATAATCCAATATTGCAAAAATGTCATCATTGCATGTTGATAATACAATATATTCTTGGGTTGGCACAGGTTTATATCGACTACGTTCTACTATAAATATAATTGGCATGCCGGCAGGAATAAGGTATCTCCGAAATTCAAATTGCTGGTTCGGATTTGTTCGAGGAATAAGCCGAACATATCCAAGTTCTTCTATTTTACATCCAAGTACTTGATCTGAAGGAAGCCTGCCGAGAGGAGAAATGGATCTGGCACGAATTGGAGGCTCCTGAGGAGATGTCTGGTCAGGTGAATGTTGTATGGCAGAAGAAGAACCAGGATTACGTTCCCCTTTAGGGCTACTGCTAGCAGGAAACCTGGACCTGCCACGAAAAGGAGCCTCTTCTGGGGAAATTCGGTCAGGCAAATGTTGTTCTCGAGCAGCAGAAGAAGAAGAAGGGCCAGCATTACGTTCGCTTTTAGGTTTCTCGTCAGGCTGTGAACTGCATTCTGCAAAAAGAAATAGAAAATTCTTTATTTTTGTTCAGCACATTTATGTCTAATATCTTCAGCTGAGTTCAACGTTTCTTTGCAGAAAACATCTTTTAGTCACTTTTAGTTAGTTTCAGTCATATTTTGGGTTAAAAATGATTGTATCAAGGAACTGTATTTAAAAACAAAATACCATTTGCCCCCCGCCACAAATACTTTTACGACCAGTCTGAGAGCCCAAGGAACATGTGTGCATGATTTGGTTCCGATTGACAAAAAACTATGGATTTGCATAAGCATCATACGTTTTAGGCCACTT
>CAKNXH010058622.1:0-76793 GCA_932178445.1 Andricus quercusramuli | reverse complement strand
TTTTTGTTGTTGTTGAAAATCAAGTTTTGGTTGAAAAATTATCCTTTTTAATTAAAATTTCGTCTTTTTTGTTCAAAGATCTTAGTTAAAAAAAAGTCTTAGTTGAAAATTCAGCTTTTTGGTGAAAAATTCTATTATTCGAGTTCATTTTAGTTGAAAATGTAATGCGTAAAAAAAAAACCGTATATTGAATATAATATAGAAAAGAATGAATAAAATTTATTAATAATATGTAAATTTTAAAATGAATAAATGATTAAAAGATGAAATTAATTAAATGGAATTTTAAGGAGAGAGAAGAGAAGAAAAGATAAATTTATATAATAATAATTGAAAATATATAAATAAAATAATTATATTAAACATTATTAATTAATTTAAATTCCATTTTATAATTAATTTTAATACATTTATTAATTAATTATTATATAATAATAATTATAAATTTACCTCTTCTATCTTAATTAACCACCGTTTAAAATTCATATATATTCCAGATTAATTAAATTGATCATTCTATTAAATTTAATAATTAAATTATCTATGACATAATAAATTTATTTATACATTAATTATAATTTTTCATAAATGTATTATATTCTATATAAAAAAAATTCATAAATTTATAAAAATATATACTGCATTTAACTATTTCATTGAAAATTCGTTTTTTTATTTGAAATTAATTTTTTCAGCTGAAAATTTAACTATGCTAGTGTAATATTTCCTCATTTTAGATGAAAATTCATCTTTTTCTTGACATTAACTTTTCTAACCAAAAACTTCAATATTTAATTTTTGGTTTAAATATTCATAATTTTAGTCTATTTAACCATTCCAGTTGAAACTTCATCACCTTATTTGATAATGTAACTATTTTTTTGAAAATTAGTTTTTTTTTGTTGATTTTTTTTTCAACTGAAAATGTAAAAATTCCATTTTTCGTAAAAAATTTAGTGTTATGGTTGAAAATTTAACAATTTTGTTAAAAAAAAATTTTTTTTTGTTGAAAACTAATTTCTTTCTTGAAAATTTAACACTTGTGTTAAAAATGCATTTTTTAAGATGAAGTTTTGGTTGAAAAATTATCTTTTTTAATTAAAATTTCGTCTTTAATGTTCGAAAATTATTGTCTTAGTTGAAAATTGATAAATTTATTTGAAAATGTAACTATTCCAATTAAATATTCCATAATTTTTTGTTTGAAAAAATGCATCCCTTTATTTGAAAATGTATGTCACTATTGTTTTTAATTAATTGCGTTTTATTAATTAATTTTTTGACTGATAAATGTAACTATTTTAATTTAATATTCCATCATTTTAGTTAGAAAATCATATTCTTTTTGTTAACATTAATTTTTCTAATTAAAAATTTTAATATTTAATTTTTGATATAAATATTTATAATTTTGGTCTAAAATTCAACTATTCTTGTTGAAAATTCATCACTTTGTTTGAGAATGTATCTATTTTTTTGAAAATTAGTTTTTTTTGGTTGAATCTTTTTTTCGATTGAAAATATAGGTATTCCATTTTTCGTTGAAAATTTAGTGGAAATTTTTTTTATCTGAAAAATTAACTATGCTTGTTGATTATTCCCTCATTTTAGGTGAAATTTCATTTTTTTCAACTAAAAATTTCAATATTCAATTTGGGCTGAAAAATTATCTTTTTGATTGAAAATGTGTCTTTTCTGGTAGAAATTAATCTTCTTGGTTGAAAATTCAATTATTCTACTTAAAAATTCATGATATTTTAGCTTAAAATTCAAATTATTGGTTTAAAATTCATATATTCCAGTTGAAGATTCATCGTTTTTTTTTTGGTTGAAAATGTAACACTTCTGTAAAAATGTGTTTTTTTTTGTTTCCAATTAAGTTTTGGTTGAAAAATTATCCTTTTTAATTAAAATGTCGTCTGTTTGTTCGAAAATTAATTGTCTTAGTTGAAAATTCAGCTTTGTGGTTAAAAATTCTACTATTCGAGTTGAAGATTCATAATTTTAGTTGAAAATTAATAATTTTATTGAAAAATGTAACTATTCCAATTGAATATTTCATCATTTTTTAGTTGAAAATTCATCCCTTTGTTTAAAAATATATGTCACTATTTTTTTACATTGTTTTTTTTTGTAATTAATTTTTTGACTGATAATGTAACTAATTTAATATTCCATCATTTTAGTTAAAAATTCATCTTTTTGTTACAATTAATTTTTCTAACTAGAGATTTTAATATTCAATGTTTTTTTTAAATATTCATAATTTTAGTTCGACATTTAACCATTCCAGTTGAAAATTTATCATTCTAGTTGAAAATTCATCACTTTGTTTGAAAATGTAACTATTTTTATTTTTTTGATTCAAATTGAAAATTCCATCATTTTTTAGTTGAAAATTCATCCCTTTGTTTGGAAATGTATTTAACTTTTTTTTTAATTGTTTTTTTTTCAATGTTTTGACTGATAATGTAACTATTCTGATTTAATATTTCACCATTTTAGTTAAAAATTCATCTTCTTTTTGTTAACATTAATTTTTCTAACTAAAAATTTTAATATTCAATTTTTTGTTTAAATATTCATAATTTTGGTTTAAAATTTAACCATTCCAGTTGAAAATTTATCATTTTAGTTGAAAATTCATTACTTTGTTTGAAAATGTAAATATTTTTTTGAAAATTAGTTTTTTTTTGGTTGATTTTTTTCCACTGAAAATGTAAGTATTCAATTTTTCGTTGAAAATTTAAAAATTTTGTTGAAAAAAAATTTTGTTGAAAATTAATTTTTGGTTGAAAAAATATTTTTTAAATTGAAATTTCGTTTTTTTTTGTTCAAAAATTAACTGTCATGATTGAAAATTCTACTATTCGAATTAAAGATTCATCACCTTAGTTGAAAATTCATCACTTTGCTTGAAAATGTAACTATGTATTATTTTTTAAATTAGATTTTTTTGTTTGGCAATTTTTTTGTTAGAAATTAATCTTCTGGGTCGAAAATTCATCTTTTTAGATAAAAATTCAACTAGTCCAGTTAAATATTGATAATTTTAGTGGAAAATTCATCTTTTTTGTTTAATATTTAACATATTCTAGTTGAAAATCCATGAATTCGGTTGAAATTTTTTTTTATTGGAAATTAATTCTTTTCTTAATTAATTAGTGAAAAATTCAACTATTAAGTTGAAAATTTATCTTTTTTAGTCGAAAATTCAACTATTTGATGGAGAATTCATGTATTTCTATCTGAACTATAATATAATATTCAGTAAGAATAAAAAAATCAATACAAATTTTAATAATGAGAAAAACTCTTTTTTCTTTTTGTTAATTGAAAACCTGGAATTCTTCTTACAAAAGATTTCAAGGATTTTAAAGATTCAAAAATGGCGTGTACATTAGACTTAAAAAATCCCACAACAGCAGATTTCAAAGATTTATAAACATTTGAATGACTTTAAACAATTTCAAGTTTTTTAAGATTTCAAAAGATTTCAAAAGAGTTCATAAATATTTCTTGATTTCAAACGAATACAAAAGATTTCAGAAAAATTTCATAAGGATTTCAAAGCTTTAAAATGATTTAAAAATTTTTCAGAAGATTTCAAAAGATTTCAAAAAGATTTCAAATATTCCCGTGATTTTAATCGAATGAAAAAGATTTCAGAAAGATTTTACAAATATTCCAAAGAATTCATAGAGATTTCAAAAGATGTTAAGAATATCAAAAATTTCAAAAAGGTTAAAACACACCAGATTTTAAGGTTTTCAAAAAATTTCAAAGATTTTAAGCGATTTCAAAATTTTTTACAAGGTTTCACAAAGATTAAGAATATTCCAGTGATTTCAAAAGAATACAAAAGATTTCAGAAAGATTTAACAAATATTTCAAAAAATTCATAAGATTTTCAAAAGATTTCAATAATTTTAGCGATTTCAACAAGATTTTGAAACGTTTAAAAGATTTTAAACGATTACAATTCCTTTAAAGATTTCACAAAGATTTCAAATATTCCAAAGATTTTAAACAAATAAAAAAAGATTTCAGAAATATTTCAAAGAATGCATCAGGATTTCAAAAGATTTCAAGAATTTCAAAGATTTCAACGAAGGTACACCAGATTTGAAAGATTTCGAAACATTTCAAAGATTGAAGAAATATTTAAAAAATGTTTAATTGATTTCATAAAGATTTCAAACATTTTCACAAAAATTTCAAAAATTTTAAAAGATTCCAAAAGATATAAAAATGATGTTAAAATATTCCCCAAGATTTCACAAAGACAACTTACGTTCGCAAAAAATTAAGAATTTGTTTATTTATGATTCTGCTTTCTTTAGAAATCGTTGGCTAATAAAAAAACTTCGGCTAATTATTTTTAAAGAAAAAATTACAATTTTAATCAATATTCTGGCTCATTACTCAATGTTTCTTTTTAAAATTATATAGCCTTCCTTTTTTCGAAAATAATTATTTTCATTAGAATAATAAACAATACAAAAAATTACGAACATTTATATATTTACTTTATTTTAGTTTCATTTACATTTTCAAAGACAATTACATCCTTCTAATTTCAACTAACAATAACAAATTATGAACGTTTATAATTTTATTTTATTTAACTTTCAGTTACATTTTCAAAGACTATAACGTCCTTCTAATTGTAACTATTATTGAAATCTTAAACAATTGAAAAAATGAATTCATCCTGTGCTATTTTTATTAGAAAACATTAAAATTTGAATTATTTTTGGAATTTAAAGAAGTTTAGAAAATTTATGAAATGTGTTTATATACATTTTTTTCGATGACTTTCTTATATGCTTGGTAAATTCAGAAGAATTATTCATTCATTAAACAATTTTCATAAACAAATTCAGAGTTTGACTTTTTTTAACATTTCGATAACTTTTTCCTAAGATATTTTTCAAAATTTGTATAATTATTAGTTATTTAAATAATTTACATAAACAAATTCAGAGCTTGGCCATTTTTCCACGAATAGACTTTTAGCTATTTTTCAACGAATTGGTTCAATTTAAAAAAAAATTAACTAAGAATATCTTTCCAACGACTCTTTCCTATAAAACTTTGCCAATTTATAAGAATTATTAATTATTTCAACAAATTAAGAGTTTGGCCATTTTTCAACGAATAGACTCAGTTTGTTTGTGGAATCAAAAAGAATGAATTTCCAATAACTCTTTTGTACGATGCTTTGCAAATTTACAATTATTATTAATTATTTAAACAATTTCCATGAACGAATTCAGAGTTTTTTTTTAACGAATAGGCTCAATTTGTTTACGGAATCAACAAAGAACGTCTTTCAGTTGAAAATGTAGTTATTTTTTTTAAATAGTTTTTTTTGTTGAATTTTTTTTCCTGAAAATTTAACTATTTCAATTAAATATTCCATCATTCGAGTTGAAAATTCATCTCTTTGGTCAAACATTAATTTTTATTAACGAAAAATTTAGCAAATTAATTTTTTGCTGGAATATTATATCTTAAAATTGAAAATTCGTCTGACTCAAGTAAATTAATTTTTTTGACTGAAAATCCAACTATTTTAGATAAAGTCTCATCATTTTATTTGAGAATTAATTCTTCTGGCTTGAAATTCATTTATTCCATGAGAAAATTCAACATTGTAGTAAAAAATTTATCACCTATCATTTGAAAATGTAACTTTTTTTAATTAGTTTCTTTGGTTGAAATTTTTTGTTAACTGAAAATTTAACCATTCCAATCTAATATTTCATCATTTGATTGGAAAATTCAGCTCTCTGGTTGATTTAATTTTTTTAACTATATGGTTGAAAATTTGTCTTATTATAGTTGGAAATCCAACTATTTGGTTGAAAATTCATGCATTTTGTTGAAAAATCTTTTCTTGTATTAATTATTATTATTATTATTAATTCATTCAAGTATTCCATTTAAATATTCATCATTTCAGTCGAAAAGTGATCTTTTCAACCGAAAATTCAATTATTCCATTTTTGCTTAAACTGATCTGTTTTAATACAAAATTAAACGATTAAACGAAATTACCTTAAGCGAAGTTCAATCGAGATTATGCAAGTACGTCTCGTCCAAATAGATCAGATATGTAGTAATGCTAGTTGCTCGATCCTAACTCAGAGTATTTCAAAGCCTATAGTTAAGCGCGCCTTCCGTCAGAGGGTGTTACTTCCTTCCGTCCCCACGCCATTACGCTTTTTTGGACGAGACGTGGACGAGACGTACTTGCATGATGTCGATTGAGCTTCATTAAGGTAAGTATCTTTAATCGTTTAACTATGCTACGTCGTCTTGTCATCTAGATCAGATATGTAGATGTTTAAAACAGTATATGCGATTTAAATCACTTCCTAGTGGGCACAAAACCATGAGCATCCCAAGAACGTCCTTGGGACGTTCCTAGGACGTCCAGTGTCAGACCGATCAACGTCTCTAAGACGTCCAATATCCTAAAGATGTCCTGAAGACGTCTTAAAGACATAGGACGTTCTCAAGACATCTTTCGTTCTGACATTAGACGTCTTAAGAGCATCCCTAGGATGTCCAAAGGATATGTTTCAAAAGACGTCTTAGCGATTCCCCGAAGACGTCACTAGGACATCCTCAATTTATATGCCCACTGGGGAATAGACCAAAACACTTTGTGTGAAGATGCACCTGACACTTGGCACACATGTATATAGTGTTGTTTTTCCATTGTCTACATCTTCTTCTTGCTTTATTTTCCTCCTCCACTATCACGTGACCAACATTATCAAATCGAATTTCCATGGGCAATGCGCATTTAGATGGTCGTCCATAATTTTGTCTTGAAGGAAAGTTTACTTGCTCACTTGGTCCCGTTATTTCTTCACCTTGAATGTCATATTCTATGGCTGGTTCATCCATTTTCATAAGAGTGACTGCTATGTAAGGCTTGAATTCCAACTACGACCTTTTTTATTTGTTTGCCAAATTGTATATTTTCCATGAATTTACAATAACACTGCCAATCAAGTTTACAAAGAGAGGCCACCACCACTTTTTTCCTTTTACGTTGATTCTGTAGTTGCATATTCCGTTGTCATGTAAATCAACACCTCCCATATGCTGATTATACTCGGATATAACTTTTTGCTGAGGAATTGACTCTTTTTTTCTTTCTTTCCTGTTGTACCTTTTTGCGCGCACTAAAGGTTCAATGGTGCAGTTATTCGTTGCAACTGTCACCACAGAATTTTCGTTCCATCTAACAAAATTTTTTGTTCATTGTCAAAAGAAAAATTATAAGTAACACGATTTTTTTTCTCTATGTTTTTCACAGTTCCCATTGTGCTATTACATGTACGGTTTTCACAAATTGTTCCAGTAGCGTAGAAACCTTTTTCTTTCAACAAACAGAATAACTTGTAAGAAGAGAAAAAGTTGTCAAAAAACACGCAATGAACAGATGGTTGCTGAAAAACTGACAATAGTTCCAGTACAACGTTCTCTCCCAGTCCCAACTCGTTCTCATAAGTGGTTGTTTTTCCACCGTAAGGTATAAATTTCTACAAGTAACCGTTAGAACTACATAGACACCAGAGTTTGAAGCCAAATCTAATTCGATTTCCCTTGATGTACATCTTACAACTATGTCGTCCAAAATATGGCACCATTTCCTCATCGATAGACAGATTATGAGAAAATACTCCAAACTGCATGTTCTTTCAATTTATCAAATCAAAAAGGGGTCTTAGTTTTGAAAATCTGTCGCTTTTATCACGTTGCCTATTATCTGATAAATGTATATTTTGCTTTATGGAATCTAATCTGTTTCTACTAACACAGTTTCTAACTAACATTACTCCTTTGTCATCATCTGTCGACCAATACAATTTTATAGCTGGTAGCGTATGAAACCCCGAAAAAATTAGTATGCCGAAAAATCGCTTTAGGGTACTTTTGTCAATCTCAAATGAATGCCGATTATTATCGTGAGCATATTTTTTTGTATAAAAAATTATTTTTTCCCACACGTCGTCACTGAAGTACAATGAAAAAACTTCAAAAGGGTTTACCGCCAATTCTATTTTCAATTTGTTCCAAATTATTTTTCTCTTCATTTTGTGGTCCTGTTGTATATATTGGTATACCTTTGGTTTTTTGGAACTTGATGGTAAAGATTGGTTATCTAAGTCTTCCGAAGTATCAGGTAAACTTGCATGTATTTCATAGGTCTCCGCGCAATCTGGTAAATCTGTCCCGTCTTCACATATGTCGTCATCAAGCTCTTCTTCGTCTGTGAGTTCGTCTACGTCCGGCGGAATATAGACGGCATCGACGGTATCAGCCTGCAATAAATCTTCATCCTGTTCCAATATAGCCAAGATCTCAGCAGTTGACAGTGGGTTTTCATCTTTCCAAGACATCACTATAACAACAAATTATTTTAGAAAAAGGTTTACTCAGTAAATAAAATAATAAATACTGTATATATAAATTGTGTAATTAACTTACTTCAGTTCAATATTTTACAAAAGTGCACCTCACTAATCCTTATTACCATTCACTATGAATAATCACACAGAACTGACTCTCGACGACATATTGAAGGCACATTGACGCCTTCTCACTGGTAATCCCAACGTTGCGTAGCCGCAGCAATAATAAATCAGGTCAGGCATGCACAAACTATAAACACTGTGTCAAATATCATGTTATGTCTCATTTACAAAAGGTCAGTTTAATCTAAATTGACAATCTGGAAAATCCTAGTGTATTCTGCGTCGGAAAATATAATCGATGAAAACATAGTACAGGAAAATCTCAAATTTCGGCCTAGTTCATAAATTTGCGAAAAATAAACTTTTCGATTATAACGAGGTGTTTAATAAAAAAAACGTAATTTCAGTTCTGTTGGGAACAAGTTGAAGCAACAAATAATTCATTTCAATCAATAATATATATTTTTTATAAATAATTTAAAAAATGTTTCGTTTACGCAAAGTTGGGGACTAATGGGTTTGGCCGGTTATAGAAACTTTCAAAAAAATTATAATTTATAGACCACCCTGCCGTTTGTCTTATTAAGTCTATACTGGGACCTTTCCGGCACGCTGCGGAAGTGGAAGCATGTCGCGTACTGTACCCAGTAAACACACTCGTATCTATTCCACTATTTTTCAATACCGTTTTTAACCAGCGATTAATTGTTTGAGAAGTTGCCGCTCGGTGTGGCTTCTTATAGGTTAAAAACAGAGTCATCTCACTTTTAGGCCTTATGCGCGACGTTTTTTGAAGATACGTGACTAACAAACTCGCGACATATATCAAACATCGGTTGCTCCTTACCAATCGCAGATGTCTATCCTATCTGTGATGAGAATTTTTACACACTCTGCGGATATCTTAATATTGCTTATTTTTATTTTAGACAGTGTTTGCATACGCTGAGCGGTGGCTAACGCTCCGAGAGTCGCTAGTTTTAGAGTCAGTTTTTGTAACTTACGGTCGCCGTTCGGCCGAAATTTGGATAAGTATGTTAAAATAGGATCCGGATCCCAAATGTCGCTGTACTTAGCCTTCTGCGGTTTTCAAACGGACACCTCTTTGAAAAATCTTTTAATTCTTGCATCTTAACCTGGGTCATAAGACAAAACTAACGATAACGCTGATCGGTAAGTGTTGAGAGTTTCATATGATTTAGATTTCATATGACTTAGAACAGTGATTTCCAAAGTACTGCCGACGGTCACGTCCCCGACCGCGGTCGGGGGAGACCACCCCGGCAACTCGGCAGCCCCCCTGCTGTCAGCAGACGGCTACTTTCGGGTACCTGCTATGATGACCCTTTCATTGTCATAAGATTAAGGCCTGTACCCATTACTAAAATTATGAAGGCAGGGTTCAATTAAATTTTAATTAGCTGAAACGATTCCCTGCATGCAAAATTAGAAGAATTCTCAACTGGGATTGAAGATATTAACCGATTTTCATAAACTTTTTTTCATTTTCTTAAAATTATATCAGGAAAATGATTCAGCTATTCAAAATTTAATTCATTAACATTTCAACAAAGTTTAATTTTGTTCAACCGGCTCTAATACTCACGATGGAAAGGTCGCGCAAAGCGTGCAACCGCCCACATGACCGGCAGTCAAGTATCCCCCTTGGGTTCCAGTATTGTGAAAAAATTGTAGGGTGGCGGCCCTCCCCCTCCCTGATAGGTGCGAAAAAAGTTCGGGAAAGGCTGCCTTAGAACATCTGGAGCAGTTGCATCGAAGCAAGATAGGTTGTTTCGGAGACAAAAGGCTTGCCATAGACGCAGTGGTTTTTCGTATTGCTGGTACATTCCTTTTGGCAGTGATGCAAGGATTACGGGCAGGGAACCTTCTGGTAGTCCTTATCTAGAATATGCTTCCTAGACAGCATTCCTGCTACCAACGTAAGATTCTGTGCCAGCGGATGGGATTCCCTGGATGGACAACATAATAAATTAAGGTGTGGGCCCAAAGAAACCATATTGCCTACTAACAAAGTCTGGTACAGTGGAAACAAAGGACTTACCTCATTTAACGTTGAGCTTTTGGAGGTGCCTGGTTCCGAAAGTAACCGCGGCCTCGCCCTCCCTGTCGAGCTGCAGGTCTGTATTTCTTCTTGGGAGGGCCCTCGGAGTTTAAATGTTCAGGATAACCTTGACCGCTATTGGTTGATGCTGACTCCTTCTTAAGGTCTTGCGCGTTACGCGTTGTTGGACGACTCGGCTTCGCAATAGTTTTGCTCGATTTTTTAATTGACTGCGCGGTTTTGAACTGTTCCGGGAACTTATCACCAAAAAGAAGCGTTCCCACTCCACAGTCGTTGACAATATTTTTAACCAGCGGATCCAAGCTAGGAACGAGAAAGGAGCGTCTTGTTAGGGAAATCTTGTGATGCAGATCTGTCAACATTCTCCCATAGTTCGCTAACAAACCTATCAACGGGACCACATCTAAAGTCGTGTTCTTATCTTTTCGACTCTTCAATAGTTCAGTCAGACATAAGCCCGTCGCCGCCAAACCTGCAGTTAGTTGCGCCTGTGCAGACACTTGATATGAGTCCTTTTTAACTAAAAGGGAGGAAATCCCCTTTACCTCCGGGTTGAGCACCGGCGCTTATAGTAACAAGCAATTTCTTGTGTTTGGGTATTTTTCTAATAACTCCTTCCTGTCATTTTTGGGAAGCCCCGATTTAAGGATCCCTGACCAAATTTCGACAAGCGATGGATGGATCTCAAAGCCAAACTCTGCATTCTTGGCCTTTCCTCCCAAGAGATTCATCATTTCAGGTGATGTTTCCTCGTTGATATTTTCGTCATCCTTCTGGGTGTTCTTCTCGTGGGCTTGCCCCTTCTC
This sequence comes from Andricus quercusramuli, assembly GCA_932178445.1. Taxonomy (NCBI): domain Eukaryota; kingdom Metazoa; phylum Arthropoda; class Insecta; order Hymenoptera; family Cynipidae; genus Andricus; species Andricus quercusramuli. The sequence continues at coordinate 65,406 of CAKNXH010058622.1, read as the reverse complement.
CACATTTTCGAGATTTGGGTTGCTCTCACGTTCCTTAGAGAAACCACGAAATTCCCTGCTTGGACTTCGATTGTCTCGAATAGGCGATATGCTTCTTCTACGACTGGAGCTTCTTGATTCAGAAGAAAATATCGCTGCTTGTAATAACGCTCCCTATAGATAGAGTGTAAGCGAGACGGGCTTCGTCCATGGCGTGACGGACCTCTCGGGTAACGCTCGCCGCCATTTTCGTCGTTGCGATATCTAGACGCGTAGCGTCGTTCTCTCGCCGATAAGCGTGAGCGATAACGATAACGACCGTGACGCGACGAGCCTCGCAGGTTGTGCTCACCATTATCTTCGTCGCTTCGATCAGATCTATGATAATAATCACTGTATCTGGACGGAGAACGCTTCCTCATCCTCTTCCTTAGGTGCTCCTTGAACTCGTCGAAGAACTCTTCCATCACTCTATCGGGAGACCTACTTCGAGGTCTTTCACGTTTCCGCGTTTCTTGGAATTCGGATCCATGCTGAAAATTAAGTCGCGCGCGAATAAAACACCGAAAATTATACATTTCTACGAACGAATTTTTCTAGCTTCTGAGTAGAATCGCACAGAAAAGCGTAATGGAGTGGGGACGGAAGGAAGGAACATCCTCTGCCGGAAGGCGCGCTTAACTATAGGCTATGAAATACTGTGATTTAGGATCGAACAACTAGCGTTACTACATATCTGATCTAGAGGACGAGAAGACGTAGCATAATTAAAATATATAGTTGAAAATTTGTCTTTTTTGGTTGAAAATTCAACTACAGTGAACTCTTGACTATTTCAAGGGCCGCGAAACGTAAAAATTTCCGTATTTCAAGGCTGGAGGGGCCCCCACCTCTACGGCGAGTCATCGGGTGATTTTTGTCAAGCGACGTTCATTGGCTGCCTCGTCCTTGTGGTGATGCGCCCGCTGTAAGCATGTGTACGCATTTGCGCATCATGCACGTCAGGGGTTTTAAAGAGTTTTTGTTGACGTACGACGTGACGAATGTAACATTTACTTGAAATAGTACATTTTTCAAACTAAAAATGAATGTAATAGAATAAAAAAAAGACGATCATCGTGGGAGATTGAGTATTGTAGCATGACGTCACCGTCATGATAGGATAGGTGGGAATGTCAGGAAGGTTAGCATATTTGGGACATCTTGACATGGGAATGCATACGCCTTCTTGGAGAAAATATGCTGAACGTAAAAGTCAGATATAAGGGTCTGAATAGTAATATTTTTCAAGTGTAGAAGGCATTGGCGCAATTCTGTTTCATCATTTTATCGGTTGAAGACCTTTCAGTTTCACAAAATACAATCAACAATCCGAAATTTGAGATTAGAGTACCTGATTCTGATCAAATCGACCTGAAAGACTAACCTCAAGTTTTTGACATTTTATTTTATTTCGTGACACTGAAAGGTCGTCAATCGATAAAAGAATGGAACATGACTGAGAAAATATATTCTAAAATTGACCAATATTACTATTCGTACATTTATGACTTACTTTTACGTTCAGAATGTTTTCACCAAAAAGCGTATGTATTCCCATGACGTCATGCTAAAATACTGAATTGAATTTGAAATATCCCAGCATAGGGGACGTGAAATAGGCAAGATTTTACTGTATTTAATTCAGAATCCATGTATTTTGTTGAAAATTCCTCATTTTAGTAGAAAATTAACTTGTTTCGTTGAAAATTCATGTGTCTGGTTAAAAATGTCAGAGAATTTTTTCCTGGATTTTAGTACACATGATTAAAGAAACTCTCGTTTTTAATTGCAACAGTTTATTCCTGGCTTCATTTTAAATCATATACTTTTATCACTAATTGATTATTATGTAAAGATATCTTTATCTTGTGTCTGCAGTCTTTCTGATAAGGAGTTTGTTTTTGTGTACTTATTAGGTGCGAAGACAATTTTAATCAAGGCCTTAGCCTGTTTCTGCTACGATTTTCGATCAAAATAGAAGGTATTGCTTAAATTATATTCATTATTCTATAAATACAGTTATTTAAAATCATTTTATTATTTTCATTTTCATCACAGAATTCCGATTTGTGGTTCTTTCATTACAGAGCCTATAAAATGTCTTCTGATAAATTGGATGAATTAGCTATCGAAAATTTTCGAGAATACTTGAGAATCCCGTCTGTACAACCTAATGTTAAATATGGTGAGTTATAATTTATATGTTTGAAAATAATAATTTCTTTATTTAAAATTTTTTTTGAAGTTTTCAATTTTTTAATAATTAATTTTTTAATTAATTGATTAAATAATTTCATTGCTGAAAATTTGTTTCACTGAAAATTTAACTATTCCAATTGAAACTTTGTCTATTTTATTGGAAATTTGTTTTTTTGTTGTTGAAAATTTAGATTTTTAACTGAAAATGTCTTTTTGGCGAAAGAGATTTTTTTGGTTGAAAATTCGTCAGGTTGGTTGAAGGTTGATTTTTTTAACTGAGAATGAATTTACAATGAAAATGTAACTAATTATTCCAATGGAATATTCCATCATTTTAGTTGATAATTCATCACCTTGTTTTAAATTGAAACTACTTTTTTGAATTTTTTTTTATGGTTTGTAATTAATATTTCTAACTTAAAATGTGACTATTCGAATGGAATATTCCATAATTTCAGTTTATAATTCATCTCTTAGGTTGAACATTAATTTTTTCAACTGAAAATTTAACTCAATTTTTTTTTGACTATTTATCTTTTTTTTTTTTTTGTTAAAAATTACGTATTTTTTTTAAATTCATATTTGTTTGTAGGAATTAATCGTTTTGGTTGAAAATTCAACAGTTTTATTAAAAATTATTATTTAAATAATCGATGGTGCTAATATATTTAAGAATATTCAGAAGTTAAAAATTAAAATTTAATTTTTTCAAAAGTTGACTGTTTTTTGCTCGTAATTTTCTATATTTAAATTTTCGAGAATATTTAAGAATCCCTCTGTACAACCTAATGTTAAATATGGCAAGTTATAATTTATATACATATTTGTGTATAATAATTTTTATAATTTTTTCGTCTTTTCAGAGGATTGTGTGGTTTTTATAAAAAAACAGGCCACAAGCCTGGACCTCCCAGTAAGAGTTTTCGAAACAGTTCCTGGGAAACCGATAGTTGTTATCACATGGGAAGGTTTGGAACCCGAAAAACCTTCGATTTTACTAAACGGCCATATGGATGTTGTGCCTGTATATCCTGTAAGTCTTAAAATATACATTTCAATTTTTTACTCTTTCTCAAAAAATGAAAATTAAAACCCATCATAGTTAAATAATTTTAAATCAGAGGAAATAATTTTAAATAATAAATTCCGGTACAGCTTGAAATCGTTCAAAATCTAAAAAAGTATGAATTGGCAACCTTAAAAATCGAAAAGACGAAGTTTTAAATATTGAATTTGCGTTTGAAATAATATTATTAAATTTTTAATGTTTAATGTCTTATTAAAAATTTCAACTATTTTTGGTCGAAAATTAATTCTTTTTATTTAGAAAGTCTGCTATTGTATTTTTGGGTCAGAATTGATCTCTTTTGGTTAATTATTCCTGTATTTGAAAGTAGCGTTGAGTCGTGTTACTTTTCAATAGAGTGATCCGCGAGGCCATATGTTTACATTATCCAATGAAAATATTTATACTGATATTTTAGTTACATTTTCGTGAACTATGACTTCTTTCATATTCTAACTATTCATGAAATCTTAAGCAATTAAAAATATGATTTCATCCTGAGCTAATTATTTTTAAATAAAAAATTACGATTTTAATTAATGTTTTGACTCATTTCTTAATGTTTATTCTGAAAATTATATAGCCTCAGTTCATTTTCGAAAACAGTTTTTCTATTAGAATAATAAACAATAAAAATTATAGACATTTAAAAATTCATTTTATTTTATTTACATTTTCAAAGCCAATATTACATCCTTCTAATTTTAACTAATAATACAAAATTATGAACTATTAGAATTTTATTTTATTTAACTAATTAAAAGTTTTCCCATTTTTAAATGAATGGGCTCAATTTGTTTACGGAATTACCAACAATGTATTTCCAATAACTCTTTTCTACGAGAATTTGTAAATTTGCTATAATTCTCAATGTTTTAAACGATTTGCATAAACTTATTTAGAATTTGGCTTTCTTTAAGGAATAGGCTGAATTGAAAAAAAATCAACAAAGAATGCTTTTTGGGTGACTGTTTGATATGATAATTTGTAAATTTACAAGAATTGTCAATTGTTTAAACAATTTTTCAAAAAAAATTCAGAGTTTGTCTATTTTTCAACGATTAGGCTCAATTAAAAAAAAAATAACGAAGAATATCTTTGCGATGACTTTTCTATAATGCTTTGCAAATTCCTAAGAATTATTAATTATTTAAACAATTTTTATAAAGAAATTAGAGTTTGTCTATTTTTTCAAAGAATAGACTCAATTTGTTAAACAAAAATAAACTAATAGTGTCTTTCCGATTACTCTTTTCTATGTTGCTTTTCAAATTAACAAGAATTATTATTCCCAGGCGGCAAAATTCTATATAGTTTATACATAATGTATTATGTATAGGCACTATATAGCAAATTATATATATTTTATATATAATCGGCGATTCACAATTTATATAATAGGAACCTCATATTTCTTCATATAATTGCCTTGTTGGACACGATTTAAGTATGTCATTGAGTCCGGACGGAATAAAGGTGCGTAATATCGGTACTCCTCCGGAATTGACAACGACCCCGGTGTACCTAATCATGCACCAGGTTGCTAAAAGCATCGTCTATAGGAATTTTTTCAACATTTAAACTTCGATGACAAGAAGATCAAATTCCAATGTAGTTGCGCCGATCCTGATGTACCTGATCATGCACCAGGTTGTTAAAAGCATCATCTACAGGAATTCTGTCAAAATTTAAATTCCAATGATAAGAAGATCGAATTTAAATGTAGTTGCGCCGACCCTGGTGTACCTGATCATGCACCAGGCTGCTAAAAGAATCGTCTGCAGGAACTTTCTCAAAATTTAAAGTTCGTTGATGAAAAGATCGAATTCAAATATAGTTGCGCCGACCCTGGTGTACCTGATCATGCACCAGGCTGCTAAAAGCATCGTCTGCGGGAATTTTCTCAACATTTAAACTACGATGATGAATAAATCAAATTCCAATTTATTTGCGCCGACCCCGGTGTACCTGATCATGCATCAGGTTGCTAAAAGCATCGTCTACAGGAATTTTCTCAAAATTTAAAGTTCGATGATAAAAAGATCAAATTCCAATGTTGTAGCGCCAACCTTGGTGTACCTGATCATGCACCAGGGTCGGCGCAACTACATTAGAATTTGATCTTTTTATCATCGAACTTTAAATTTTGAGATAATTCCTGTAGACGATGCTTTCAGCAACCTGGTGCATGATCAGGTAAACCAGGGTCGGCGCAACTACATTTAAATTCGATCTTCCTATCATCGGAATTTAAATTTTGACAGAATTCCTATAGATGATGCTTTTAACAACCTGGTGCATGATCAGGTACACCAGGGTCGGCGAAACTACATTGTAATTTGATCCGTTTATCATCGAAGTTTAAATGTTGATAAAATTCCTGTAGACGATGCTTTTAGCAACCTGGTGCATGATCAGGTACACCAGGGTCGGCGCAACTACATTGGAATTTGATTTGTTCATCATCGAAGTTTAAATGTTGACGAAATTCCCGTAGAAGATGCTTTTAGCAACCTGGTGCATGATCAGGTACACTAGAGTCGGCGCAACTACGTTTAAATTCGATCTTTTTATCATCGAAGTTTAAATGTTGAGAAAATTCCTGTAGACGATGCTTTTAGCAATCTGGTGCATGATTAGGTACACCGGAGTCGTTGTCACTTCCGGAGGAGTACCGATATTACGCACCTTTATACCGTCCGGTCTCAATGACATACTTAAGTCGTGTCCAAGAAGGTAATTATATGAAGAAATATTATGTTCCTATTATATAAATTGTCAATCGCCGATTATGTATAAAAAATATATAATTTTTTATATAGTGCCTATACATAATACATTATGTAGAAACTATATAGAATTTTTCTATTTAAACAATTTTCATTAACAAATTCAGAGTTTGGCTATTTTTCAATTAAGAGACTCAATGTTTACAAAATTAACTAAGAATATCTTTTCAATGACTCTTTTAAAATGCTCTGCTCTATGATGCTTTGTTAATTTACATGAATTCTTAATTATTTAAACAATTTCCATAAGAAAATTCAGAGTTTGGCTACTTTGCGATGAATAGGCTAGATTTATTACAAAATTAACTAAGAATGTCTTTCCATCAGAACTAAACATATTATGTGTCTTAAGCGGACACCCTAAATAAAAATTACTTTCAATTATTTTTTCTTGTTGCTTTTTTTAGGAATTTTTTTATTTTATTGATACATTTATATTGTTAGAGACTTCACATTTTTTGAAAATTCCAGGATCAGTGGAAACATCCTCCTTTTGCAGCCCACATGGACGAAAAAGGAGACATTTATGGTCGTGGATCTCAGGATATGAAAAACGTCAGCATCCAATATATCGAATCAATTCGTCGATTAAAATTAAATGGCATCCGATTGAAAAGGACAATTCACGTATCATTTGTCCCTGACGAGGAAATTGCTGGAAAAGATGGCATGAAATCCTTCGCAAAATCTCAGGATTTCAAAAATTTAAATATCGGTTTTGCTTTGGATGAAGGAGCACCTTATCCAATAGAACCAATTCTATTATTTTATGGAGAAAGAAGTAAATGGGATCTGTGGATTCGTTGTTCTGGTCAACCTGGCCATGGATCTATGATGTCTGAAAATACTTCCGGAGAAAAATTCTACAAAATCATCGATCGATTCATGAAATTCAGGGATTCAGAAAAAAAGAAATTGCTGGATCCAAAAATTAAACCCGGAGACGTTACTTCTGTTAATTTAACTATGGTTCAGGTGCATTAGGGTGGTTTTTATTTATACTTGATAGATTTTTTTTTAGAATTTCTCTGCTCTTTCCATTGATTTAATATAGGAAAAAGCCAGCATTTTGTGGCTGTAATTTTTAAATGCTTAATTCTGTTATAAATAATTCCATATTACGTTCAAATTTTTCACTTATGGGGTTTTCTTTGGGGACCCATAATCAAAATTTATGATTGATTCTTATTCTCTGACGAATTATGAACAATATACTGAAATATGAAATTATTTTCAACATATCATCGTGTTTAATTATTGAATTTACAAAAAGCTGACTTTTTCCCATGTTAAATCAATGGGAAACTTCATGCTTTTATTTTTTCTCAAATTTTCATGCATATTGCCCGCAAATTTGTTCCGGTCCATACAAAAAAATCGGTTTAAAAAAATGATATTTAGAGATTCCGTAAACCCCATTAAGTTTAACACGTATTCCCAATAAGAAAAAAAGACGTTTTTGTAAATTTGATTCAGAATCGTCAATATTAGGTGAATCGAGTTGAAACTCAATATTTTTCTTCATAATTAGCTACAAAATGAGAATCAATTATTTTTTAAAAATCATTTCCATAAGTTTATAGGGTGCCAAAGAAACCCCATAAGTGAAAAATTAGGTTTTTCAAATTTTTTCCACTTGCTGTAATTTTTTTGCTATTTTCAAATACAAATTGTTTCTAATACATAAAATACTATTTTATACTCATAATTGGATATTTACATAAATTATTCAAACAATTTATTATTTTTTATAGAAAATGTTCTCTTCAAATAGAGTTAGAAAGTCGCAGTTTTTTTCTTCAAATTTTTGAATTTATTTTTAACCTTGAAGTAAGATCGAGAAAACAATCAATAAAATCCAACAGGAATAATTGCTTAAACAGTTTATTATCATTGATAATAATATTCTCTTATAATAATGCTAAAAAGTTGCATTTTTTCTAAAATTTTCCACTTTTCTACAAGAATGAGGTAATAATTAATTTGAGTTAACAAGATTGATTGTTGAAACAATTTTTTCATTTTTTTTAATTATATTTTCTTTGAATAAAGGTAAAAAGTTCTGGTTTTTTCTTAAATTTTTCAACTTATTTTAAACTTGTTAGTTAGTTCGAGCCAATAATCACTTATATTAAACAGGAATAATTGTTTGAAAAAATTATTATTATTTACAATAATATTCTCCTAGAACAGTGCTAAAAAATTGCGGTTTTTTCTAAAATTTTCCACTTTTGGTTCACTTTTCAATTAGAGCAAAACCCAATTTTTCACTTACGGATTTTTCTTTGGAACCCTATAATATAGTTTTTTCTTATTCAAACAAAGTGGGCGATATACATAAAAATTCAGCGCATTTTAAAGGATTTTATACAGTTTTAAATATTCTCAAACATTTGTGGGGATTTGGAGGAATTCGGAAGGATTTCAAGAGATTAAAAAATTGTTAAGGGATTTCAACGAATTTTGTAGGATTTCCAAAGATTTCAAGATATTTCTAGTGAAACTTGGAAAATAAATTGAATTAAATTGCATGGAATTCCCAGGGATTCCAAAGATTTCAAGGGATTTCAACCTTTTTTTTCAAGGAATTTCGTGATATTTCAAGATTTTATTGAAACTCTAAGGATTTTAAGGGATTTCACAAGATTTGAAGGATTTTATTAAATTTCCATGGATTTCAAAAATTTCTAGGGATTTCAAAATTTTTTATAGGACTTTAATAAAAAAGTTTAATAATTAATTTATATCCAAGAGATTTTAAATGATTTATATTTTTTTTAAATGAATTTTCAAGTTTACCAAATATTTCAAGGGATTTTGAGGGTTTCTAAAGGATTTCAAAAGATATGCAAAATTACAAGAGATTTCAAAGAATTTTGTAAGATTTCTAAGGTTTTCGAGGGATTTCTAGTGAACTTTGGACAATGAATTAAATTAAAGTAAATTCCAAGGGATTCCTACAGCGATTTACAAGATTTTAAGGTATTTTAGGGAATTTCACAAGATTTAAAGATTTTAACAAAGCTCCAAGGATTTCAAAGATTTGTAGGGATTTTGAGGTGTATCAAGGAATTTAAGAAAATTTGAAGATTTTTTTATTAAAGCTCCAAGGATTTCATGGAATGTAAAAATCCTTAAACTAATTGAAGGACCTATGAATCTTAATCTTCTCTTCTTGAATTCATGAAATACGTAGAAATTCCTTGAAAGGAAATTTAATTTATGCCTTGAATCATGAATCATTTGAAATCCCTTGGATATAAATTGAATGAAACTCATTCATTAAAGTTCTCGAAAAGAAAGTTAGAATCCTTACAAATCTCTTAAAATCCTTGGAGATTTCATAAAATCCTTAAAATACCTTGAAATTTGTAATTTATTTTCAAAAGTTCTCCAAAACTCCTACGAAATATTCGGAAATGTTTAAAATCCCTTGAAATTTATTCCATCTTTTGAATTGCCTTAGTAAACTTATAGCGTGAATTATGGATAGTCGTGTAAAAGTGGCCAAATACATCAATGAAGCCACTGGGTTGCGACATGGAATCATTACAATTTTTCTTTTCTCGTTCTCATTTTTACTGAGTTTTATTTTTATTTAAATCTTGAGATAATTCAATACCAAGACAATAGTAAAGTTCTACAAGGTTTTTCATTTCAAAAGACTTTGTCAGAGCTTTTTGAGTTGTAATATTTCGTTGTTGTTGTTTGATGTTTTGATTACATCATCGACATAAATTACACCTAGTGTAACTAACCCACCCAGTGGACACAAAACCATGAACATCCCAGGAACGCCCTTGGGACGTTCCTAGGACGTCCAATGTCAGTTCAATCAACGTCTCTAAGACGTCCAATGTCCTGAAGATGTCTTAAAGACATAGGACGTTTTCGTGACATCTTTTTTACTGACATTAGACGTCTTGACAGCATCCTTAGGGTGTCCAAAAGACGTCTTAGGGATGTGCCGAAGACGACCCTAGGACGTCCTTATTTTGTTTGAACTGGAAGGAGAGCTTACCAAGAAGCTGTTGGAAGATAGGAAGGAATGATAGCGTGCTAACGGATGGGCGAGATGACCTACCAGAAGACTGGTGGATGCCTAGGGAACACTCCAAATACTTGGATGATGTTTGCAGCCGGGAACCCGGCGCTGGTCTGCCGGCTTTTATGGGCTCCTTCCTACCTCTGTGGGCGCTGGATGGAGGTGGGAGGCTCCGCGGCGGTCCATCCCATTGGCCGCTTCGACTCACGTGGCTTTTCGCCTCGACTGAGTGGGGATCGCTGAACGCGTTCAGCGGTGACTGACCGTCTTTCCACGCGATTTTCCGTGTTAAGGGCATGTGACACAGCCAAATACCTACATTACCGACCTCACTTTTTCAATTTTCTGATTTTTTTTTTGAATCTAAGAACTTTTTTTGTAATTAAAATATCGGGCTGAAACTTTGGAAAATGTATGAGAAGACAATAAACTACGTTTACGTACCTTATTCGAGGATGAACTTCGCAAAAAATTATTTTCGAAGAAATTAAAACTGGGTGCATTTTTTGAACCTGAGAACTTTTTTTATAAGTGAAATATCGGCTTCAAACTTTGAGGAATGCAAGAGCCGACAGCGAAGTACGTTTATGTACATCATTTGAGTATAAAAGATGCAAAAAGAAAAATTCCAACTAAATGTCAACAACGCTTGCCAGTTCGGTCGGTATTCGCGATGAGCACGAAAATGCGAAGTCTGGCGGCCACTGAACGAGGCCAATAGCGATTTCAATACTTACATAATTCAACATTGAAACAACATATTTCACTCAACTTTTATGCTGGACACAACTTTCAAAAAATATTATTGTAAGAACACCGGATCATCAATCTTTGACAGCGTGGAACCCATATTTCAGATGTAGACGAGTCAGCTGATAGAGCCTCGATTAGTGGCCGCCAGACTTCGCATTGTCGTGCCCATCGCAAAAATACCGACCGAACTGGCAAGCGGAACCGGAGTTGACACTTAGTTGGAATTTTTCTTTTTGCATCTTTTACACTCAAATAATGTACATAAACGTACTTTACTGTCAGCTCTTGCATTTCTCAAAGTTTGAAGCCGATATTTTACTTATAAAAAAAGTTCTTAGGTTCAAAAAATGCACCCAGTTTTAATTTCTTCGAAAATAATTTTTCGCGAAGTTCTTCCTCGAATAAGCTACATAAACGTAGTTTATTGTCTTCTCGTACATTTTTCAAAGTTTCAGCCCGAAATTTTATTTACAAAAAAAGTTCTTAGATTCAAAAAAAAATTCGGAAAATTGAAAAAGTGAGGTCGGCAATGTAGGTATTTGGCTGTGTCACATACCCTTAACGACTGTGTATACTGTAAAGTGCGTGTTACACACTGGCGTCCCGATTGTTTTAGTCCGTAAATAGTTTTTTGTAACAAGCATGCTTTATTTTTATAATTTTCCTGAAAATTGACGTTGCTCTCTTCCAAAATTATTGTTAGTATTCTGGAGTTTCCATTTGAATATTTTCTTCGATTTCACCGTTTAAGTAGGCACTGAATAAATCCAACTGATGCACTTCCGATTGTAGTTCTGCTGCCATTACGAAACGAATTGAGCCAGATCTGCTTACTAATGTAAAAGTTTCATGATTTTGTACGTAAGTCCTATTTAGAACCTTTTACCTTGCAATCTTGTGGACGATTCACCAAAATCCAGGTTTTGTTTTTTATTAGATCGAATTCAGCATCGAATTCAGCATACATGGCTTCTTTCTATTCATTAGCTACTTTTGTTTAAAATGCTTCTTCAGCTGTTTTTGTATGTGTATCTTGGATCAAACCGGCAAATTCTGCATCATCGAAAAATTCTTCATCGTTCTTAGATGGGCCTATTTCTTCAGGGACAGCTTCATTAAATACATTTACTGCATCAGGATCAAGTTTTTCTTCCCGCTCGATGGGCAACATGTATGATTGCTTCCTTGGACGACCTCTTCTCCCTGTGTATATTTTCTTAGGACGTCCTCTGTCAATTTGCATAGCTGTTGCTTCAGGTATAATTGGTAGATTTATCTCAGGAAGGAAATTCTCATCTTCATTTGATTCAGATTCTGAGCTTGATTGGATTTCTTCTTCTTGATGATTCGTGATTAAGTTCTCCAATTTCTGGATTATCTTGCTGTCGATCAATAAATACTTCAATTTCATTCCTGCACTTGTCTCGTGCAGCGCGTGAATGTTCGACTACAAATATTTTCTTCATTGATCGCAACAAAATCTTATCATCAATGAAACTTTTATCTTCTGTACTTGACTGGAAGTTATTCACAAACCTTACATCTCGACTTCGACGAATTTTCCTTGTTTTCAGATTCTGCCAATTTCGAGTTCTGCAAATCGATACCCTGCCCAGATCCCAGAGTGTGCAGGCTTTCGATTCCGTTGAATATCTTACGAAAATAAATTTTTTTGTTTTTGAATCAAATGTTTCTTTGTCTTACCTAGCATATATACTGTGGAACCTAAAGTTTGAAAGTATTTTACAGTAGGTATGTTTACTGTCCAAGTTTAATAATGAATTCATTATCAAACTTCGAGAGGAAAATTACCTACTGTAGAATAGTTTAAGTGAGACTTTAAGATGAACATCTGTTTCTAATGTAAGCTGCAGTCAGGATAGCTTCTGTTAAAAAATTCTTGGAAAGTCCTGATCTGAGGAGCAGACATCGAGCCATTTCTACGAGTGTTCTATTACAGCGTTTAGCTACACCGTTTCGTTAAGGTGCATATCAAACTGTGAATTGATGTTGAATACCTTCTTCTTTTAAAAAATCTTCTAGTCAAATATTTCATTTTTGTGTTTTACAAAAACGACTTTACAAAAAATCTTGCTTTATCATCAATGAAAGTTGCAAAATATTTTGAAACATTCAATGAATCTCCTCGCATTGAACCTCACATATGTGTATGAATTTCCAGATTTTTCGGCCAAGCTCGTGAGTGTTCTGAGAATCTTTTTGCAATCACTCGTAATATTTTTGTAATTATTCACGAAAAAAAGTGATGAACTGTTTCAGATTTTTCACATCGAGTTCTTCCATTCGTTTTCAAAGTTCGCAAGTTATTTACGAAAATACATCAATATCCGATGAATTTTTCTTCCATCTGACATCTAGCGACTAGTTCGTGACTGTCTTAATGACAAATTTTTTCCGTGTAAAGTTGTAGGTTTTCAACATGTTTATATTATTTTTAAATTGTGCACAAGAAAAGGCACGTAAATATTCCTTAAAATCAAGTCGAGTCTAGTGATTTTGCAGTACGTTTGCTAATTTCTGCACACTATAAGCCTCGAAGATGTTTCATTTTTCTGAAAATAGATGTTAGTTAACCTAACTTTTCCAAGGACACTTTCCCAGTTCCACTTGAAATAATCACATATTATTTAATATTAAACTAAAACTTACTCATTTTGAAGAAACTAAACAGACACAAAAAATAATAATATGGTGACCAAAATCACTCAACTTGCAATAAACTGAAGTCAAAATACGCTTATTCACAAACGAAAAATCGCTAGAGGAGTAAGAAGCGATAGTCACGGCGTCCTATCAGCAGCTGCCAGGACGCATGCGCTTTGCGAGAGACGCCATTTACTTTCAGCGGTATATTCAAAATAAATTTGAGCTTAACGATTTCATAAAATTATATTGATTAAATAATTTAATTCCTGAAAACGCTGTTTTGCTTTCCTAAAATGATTTTTCATTACTCACATGCTCAAATGTTGTTTAGTCATCAGAATACTATACTAGTATAAACTTAGAATATAAATTGAGAAAACATTAAACTCTCTTAATTAAAACCTCTTGGAGAAAATTTTAATTAAAAAAGATCTCTAAATAAATAATGAACTTTATATGAAATCAAAATGTCTTGTTAATTTTAGGGTGGTGTACAAATCAATGTGATCCCACAAGAATTATCAGTTGGATTTGACATTCGAATCCCTCCTGATGTCGACCATCAAGAATTCGAAAATATGATTAAAAGGTGGTGCGAAGAAGCTGGACAAGATGTGTCTTATACCATCTCGGAAAAAGATACGCCCGTCGAAAATACAAAATTAGATGAGAGCAATATTTTTTGGGTTGCATTCAAGAAGGCTTGTGATGACTCCGATCTGAAATTGGAACCAATTATCAGTCCAGGTGGGACAGATGCTCGCCACGTGAGAAATGTAGGTTCATATATTTATTTTATTTTATCTAAATATGCTTTCCTCTCATAAATTGATAAAAAAATTTATCTTTAGGCTGGAATTCCTGCTTTTGGATTTACACCGTCAAATAATACACCTACACTCCTTCACGATAACAACGAGTGTTTGAATAAAGATGTATTTTTAAAAGGAATCAATATATACATGAAAGTTATACCAGCTGTCGCCAACGCTTAATTTTAGCAATAAAATAACAAACAATTTTCTTATGTTTTTGTGAACCTATTCTATTTTCAACTTTATTCGTTAACAGCTTTATAAAAAATTAAAGTAAATTTTCCGAGATCATGCTTGATGTTTTAACAAATTGTAATATAAAATGGAAAAACAATGATTTTTCATTTGTAAAAGTAGCTTTATATTACTGTATTTAACTTTTTTGTTGAAAATTCGTTTTTCTTGGTTTGAAATGAATTTTGAATTCTTAATTTTATTAATAATTTTAGATTGAACTAATCAATTTTGGTAAAAATTGATCTTTTTCAATTGAAAATTCGTCTTTTTTGGTGACTTCAACTGTTCTTGATTAGAAAATAAAATATCTTTGGGTTGAAATATCAACTAAAATTTTTCGTTCAGAATTCATGTTTTTTGGAAAAAAAATTAATGACTTGGTTGAAAGTTAAACTCTACTGTTAAAAATTAATTTTTTTTTGGTTGAACGTTCATCATTTTAATTAAAATTCATCTCTTCGGCTAAAAAATGAGCTATTTTGTTGATAAGTCATTCTTTTTCTGTGTCTGAAAATTCATTTAAAACTTTAACGATTTTGTCGGATGTTTTTTCTTTTCTTAATTAATTTTTGAACTAAAAATGAAACTATTCCAGTGAAGTATTCCATTATTTTTTATTAAAAATTCATATCTTTGGTTTAAAACTAATTTTTCATCTAAAAATTCACCTATTCAATTTGTGGCTATTTTAGTTGAAAATTTGTTTTTTTCGATAGAAATTAATCCTCATGGTTTGCAAATTAATCTTTTTGGTTAAAAATTCAATTATTCTGGTTGAAGATTCATCATTTTAGTTGGAAAATAATCTTGCTGGTTAAAAATTCAACTATTTCAGCTAAAAATTCAACATTTCAGGCAAAAATTAATATCCTTGGTTAAACATTAATTTTTTCAACTAAAAAATTAAATTATTAAATTTTTCGTTAGAAATTAATCATTTTGGTTGAAATTAAATTTTTAACTGAAAATTTAAGTATTTGATTCTTGGCTGACAAACTATCTTTTTTAGTTGAAAACTCATGTATTTTGTTGAAATTCGTCTTTTTTTGGTAGAAATGACTCTTCTGGGTTAAAAATTTATATTTTTTGTTAAAAATTCAACTATTCCAGTTGAAGATTTATTTTAGTTGAGAATTCATTAGTTTGGTTGAAATGAAATTTTTTGAATTGAAAATTTAACTTTTCCATTTTTGGTTTAAAACTGATCTTTTTTCATTCAAAGTCAAACTATTTGGTTGAAAATTTATGTTTTTAGTTGAAAAATCAACAAGTTGCTTTGGTTGGAGTTTCTCTGGTTGAGAATTCATCTCTTTTTGTAGAAATTTTATTACTTCTGGTTAAAAATGCAACTGTTTGGTAGAAAATTAATCTGTTTTGGTTAATGATTCAACTATTTTGTTGAAAATTCGTCTTTTTTGATTGGAAATTAATTTTTTCAGCTCAAAACTTAACTCTTCCATTTTGCGTCAAAAATTGATATTTTTTATTAAAAATTTAACTATTTGCTTAAAAAATCATGTGTTTGCTGAAAATTCGTCCTTTACTATGATAATTTAATCTTCCTTGGTTAAAAAATTATCTATTTTGGTAGAATATCAAACTATTTGCTTGAAAACTTAATTATTTTCTGGGAAATTTAACAATTTTTTGTTGAAAATTGTGCTTTTTGGCTTTAAAGTTAAACAATGTAGTAGATTTTTTCTTTTTTCTTGACTGAAAATATCTATCTTTGTGGAAAATTCAACTCTTTTGTTGAAAATTCGTTTCATTTTAAAAGTTAGTCTTTTTTGGTTCAATTCAACTGTTTTCTAAAATTTTAAATTAAAATCTTCGTTCGAAGTATAAAATATAATAAATAAATGTAAATAAATAATGAACTTTTTTGTTAATAATTTTTTTTTCAAGATTCTGATAGGTTGCAGAGAAAGAAAGAGTATCGAACACTATTTTTCTTTAAAGAAAACTATGCAAAACCCGCAAGACAAAAAATATCTCCCAAAATGTTTATCTTTCCTGAAAATAGCATAAGGTTGTCTGTTTCCTCCATCATTTTTTGTAGGTCATCGAAACTTACAATGCTGTCTTCATCAGCGAAATCCATTTCTATTATTTTTTTGCCGTTTGCACCTTAGCTTGTATAATAAACTCTTTAATCTCCTCATGAAACGAATTACTTGAACGAAAATGAACGAAAACAAACTGTCACGAACGAAATAAACCCAACCTCAACCAAAATGATGTTCGCATAGTAACCATTCACGAAGCTAGATGGCAACCGGTGGCCAAAGCGTATAGTAACCGTTTACGACGCTAGATGGCAACCGGTGGCCAAAACGTATTAACCGTTTACGACGCTAGATGGCAACCGGTGGCCAAAATATTTTGGTAACCGTGGAGACCATTTTGCTAACCGGTGACAGCGTTTTGGTCATCGATGTTGGGGATTTTGCTCATTGCTTTCGCGCACAGTGCGGAATCGGCCATTTTCGATGTCTGTAAATGGTGGGCAAACGTGAGTTTTGCATGTATGCATATAGAAAATAAAATTAGCTATTCAAATAGAAGACAAACTTAATTCATTATAGATGAAACAGGTTCCCAGGAGTCGAGAAGATGATCTGCCCTGGAGAAATCGGTGATTAGATGGATGGCTTAAAGCTACCGGAGTTACTCCAGAAGAGAGTTTTCCGGGCGAACTCAAAATGTGGACTGGACGCGAATCAAAGGATCCTCCGCCGGAGAGAACTCGCGAGGGCGGAACGGTACCGTTTGCGCCGACAGAGGCTCAAAAGAGCCTGAGGGTTTGACATAGGTAGCAATCGTTGACCCGGTTTCTAACTCAGGCAGAGTGTCTGAACTAGGAGGAGGTCTTCGACTGCGGAACCGAGTCAAGATCTTAACTGTTACGAAGTTAAACAACAACTGACGTTTTCGCGAGTGACTGGTGCAAAATACGCTCCAGCTCTCCGGAAAACGTCCAAAGGGGCTTTACCTTTCTCAGCTAATTTATTTAAAAAAATTTAATCACGAGATACTGTCTAGTACTCGATATTTTATCCTAATATGTATATAAAACCATACATCCTTGTTGTTTGAGATTGCAGAAAGATTTTTAATGTATTTTATAATGCTCAAATTCTGAAAATATCTTGGTTGATAACAACGATGTTTCAAACAATTATTTCATCAAAACGCGAGGCTTGCATAGCTTTTAAGAAATTATGCAATCTGATGAAAAAAGAGTAAGGGAATATGTGCTGGGATGTAGCAGTGGAAGGAGGAAAGGGTTCCTTCCCCGGGTTTGGTGAAGAGATTTGTGAGGAATAGCATCTTGGTGTTAGTTTCGTGTTTACCTAATTATGGAAAGAAATTAGGAATGTTGACTTCCTGTGAACGAATGAGGCGATTAGAAGGATGCGTCGGAATCTGACGATTCATACACATAGTATATTTTCAGTTTATCCATGTGCTTACATACACGGCTTCCATCAGATAACCGCAACCGTACGTTATGTTGATAAAAAATCTCTGTGATAGGATAAGAACCGTCATAAGGGTGATCTAGTTTACCTTCCATTTCTCTAGCTTCCTATAATACTAAAACTAGATCGCCTACCATAAACTCTTGAACCTTCGCTTTTCGATCGTAATAGCGTTTTGAGCGTATTTTAGGTTGAATCTTATTGTCCACTGCACGCGCGCGAGTATCAAACATGTGGGTCACTAAGGCTACCATTACTTTGAGGATGTTAACTAGTTGTGGTTACGTGACTGATTCTAAAAAGGGTTGCTGAATTCCTCAGCAACTCATCCACAAATTCGCCTTCACGGTCAGTGAGGGACTGAGGGTAGCGTGAGAATTTCGGAATATGGCAATGAGTCGCTGAGGAAAAATCATTGCGCAGGTAGACGCGCGTTTATCGGGAATGAATACCGTGATGTCCCTTTTCATCACAGACCAGAGCGAACGGTTTCGTATGCGGCGATACGTCTTCGTGATTCCCTTGTGTCCTGCGACTAGGTTGCTGTGATACTCCCTAATAATCTCTTTTCGAATTTTAGGCGGTGGTATTTGAACTTCTCCGAAGCAGAGCGTGAAAGTGACGTCCCTTCCGCCGAATTGTATTATATTTCGAAGGATATTCGCCGGCAGTTTGTCCAATTCGTCGTCTGTCCCGGGAATTCTCACCGTTTTAGTGCCAACCTGACTCAATGCAGCCCTTAAACTTAGCAAGGAATAGTATAAATCCTAGGGGGCAGGTGGTTCGAAATGGTTGTTTCGGGTCACGACGCTCCAAATTTCGGTGCTTCCAACTTTGAAAACGAACACCTGGCCTTTCTTGGGATTACTCTCGCGCAATCTTTCTGTGCCTACGTACTCTAGATCAATAAGTATACGTCTAATGATCGTTGACAGAATGCAATTCGAGGCTATAAAATTGACGAAATTATTTCTGGCCATTGTTAGCGAGTTGGATGAGCAGCGATTTCTCATGATTTGACTGGGTTGTTGGTTCAGTGATCGTGGCGTCCAGGCCTTCAGTTACCTGGATGACAGTCTCGTAATTTTCGTTTAAAGTTGCGTCACTTGAGTCCGCGTCGGAATTGAGGAGTCCGCGCACTCGGATGCAGGAACGTGTCTGACTGGACCATACTCTACTACTGGGAGTGGTTCCGGAGGATTGGGGTGTAAGTGGTTATCTCGCTTACTTGGTCCGGCCCGAGAAGTTCGAGGTTGGCGAATGGGAGTTCTATCGAGTCAACCGCAATTTGATTTTTCGGAAAACAAGTTTCTGGAGGACTCTTTGCTCTGTGGCATTAAAAAATCGCTTTCATCCGGAGCCCTGATAAGACTTTTTTGAAAGGCCTTTCGACTTTTGAAAGGCGTTCGAGTTAATTCTTCTCGGACGATCCGATAGCGTATATCGAAATTCGAAAAGTCGCAGTCGCCATCGCAGAAGGCTTGACGACGTGTCGCGTGTGTTATGCAACCAGATCAGTGCTTGATTATGTATTACCACCGTGGACTTTTGTCTATACAAAAATTGTGAAAGTATTTAGTGAAAAATACGACTGCTAGACATTCTCTTTCGGTAGTGTCATAATGGACTCCGCTCGATATAAGGCTCGGGAGGCGAATGCAACCGGCAGATCTTTGCTGATCTTACCTTGACCTAAGACCGCGCCAATTGCGATGTTAGAAGCGCAGTTGTGAGGATGAAGGGCTTCGAAAAGTTCAGACTGTGTAGGATTGATTTCCTGCCGAAGCAATCGCGCAAATCCTCGAAAGCTACTTGCTGTTCCTTCTCCCAAGTACATTTTTTTCTGTTTCCTTATGAGATTTGTCAGAGGCTTGGATCTGGCAGCAATGTCGGGAATAAATCTCCGATAGTATCCAATGAGTCCCAAGAACTGTTTGCCATTTTTTGGATTCGTTGATATCGGGAAATTCTTTATAGCCTCAATTCTGTTTGTATTTGGGCGAACGCCCTCTGCGGAAACAACGTAACCCAGATATGCCACCTCCGTTGACAAAAAGGTACACTTTTCGGGCTGTAGACGAAACCCTGCCTCCTCAAGACGTCTCAATAAGCAAAAGATTTTCTAATCATGCTCATCAAGTGTAGAGGCGTACACGACAATATCGTCCATATACACAAATAACTCTACCCCTTGCAATCCGACTAAAAGGCGATTCATCAACCTTTGGAAGGTTGCTACAGTGTCCTTTAGTCTTGAAGGCATTCGATTGAATTCGTAATAGCCATTTTCGGTTGAAAACGTAGTCTTGTGTAGTATCGTGACCCGCTCTCGTTAAGAGCACGATAGTCGATCATGAGACGCCATCTTTTGTTCCAATTTTCGTCCGGTTTTTTATCGACCACCCAAAGTGGGGAGCTATAAGGCGAACTTGAAGGACTGATTACGTCGTTTTACAAAAGTTTGGAGATTTGCCTTCATAACTCGGCCTTTTGCGCTGCAAGGCGGCGGTACTGTTTGTTGAAAACGGGAACGTCATTACACTGGATATTCTGTGTTTAATGAGACTAGTTCCGGGCAAACGGTCACCTTTGGGCAGAAAGCGGTGGGTAAAAGTTTCGAGGTAGCTTCGCACACACCGTTGCCTGTGTATACCGAGTTTCTCGAGTTCTATTTTTTGTTTAGTTTGGACCAAACTTTCGTCAGGCGCGAGATTTGGGGTTAACTCGCTAAGAAGAACGTCGTCAAGGCAATCGGACTCTCCGTCAAAAACATCATACGGTGTTAGTTCCTGAGGATTAACTTCCATTGTCACGTCTTTCTCGGTGAAATTTATCGCCATCGCGAAGCACTGTCCGTTATGCACAGATACCGCTGCGTGGCCGATATAAACACCTTCAGAAAATCAAGCAAAGCTAAATAACCCTCATCATTGCTTTTGTTTGTGACGTCGATTGGAATTACCTGACGCGTCCGTGCCCTAATTAAATAATTTCGCGTTTCCCTTTTCGGCAGAGGATGCATCGTGACGGTGGCAAGGCTACTTTGGGTCTTTTTTCCGAGCTGTGTTTCCTTGATAAATGAAATGGGTCGAATTGGATCGCTATCTATGACTATCGTATCGTGGTGAAATTATATTTTAGCCTTTTCAGTATACGCAAAAGCTCAAACCCAATCATTCCATCTCCTAGAACTGGAAATCAATCGCGAAAACCGTGAAATTTTGTTACCGTGCCTAAAAGCTTCACTACAGCTGACCCCAGACTTACAAGTCCCTCTGGCGTTTCACCTGTGATTAAAAGCATATCACAAACGTGAATGTTGGCATTTGGATCCAGTGAAGACAGGTCTATTGAATTGACCCGAGACCCTGTATCCACCAAGAAACGCCCGTTCTGAGATTTCGCTACCATTTCTGGGTAGGTCTGGAATTTAGAACTTTTTCTGTAGGGAGAATGCTTTTATGATTGTGTATGTCGCAGTTACTGGTAACTCTTCCGTAGTTGTGCTCGACTGCGAAGTTTGTGGGCGAGCGCTTGTTGAGTGTAAATTGCTCGTATTGTCTACGGTCGCAACGCCAGGTTGCATCTGATATGTGGTAGGTTCGCTAGTTGTGCGTATTTAGGGTAATGCCCATAATATGGGGTAGACTGAGGGCTGGGGCAGTATAGAAGCTTCCTCCGTACAACAAATGATAATCAGTATATTCGTAAGCTTTATAGTAGGCTCTTGGAGTTGCGTTATCACCCTGATAGTCCGTATGTGGGTTATAAAAATCTTGCTCATTGCGATCTTCTGGCCAGTATTCGGGATTGGCGTATGCCATGTATGCTGCAACCAGGAGCTTGGCATAACGCGGGGTTGGAGGTTGGTAATTTGGTCGCGGGGGTGGTAGTTGACGTTGTGCCATGAAGGGACGATTCGTTTCGTTGAAATGCTGAGCGGACGGTGCTAATGTCAGTCGTGGCACGAAACGTTCACAGTTTGGTGCAAATGGCTGGCGCGAAGCGTGTGGAAATTGATATTGTCGTGATGGGGGCAATTGATAACCGCGGTTGGGAATATTGCTAAAGGGTCTGGGGAAAGACGAAGGTAACTGACCCTGCGGAATCGACTCTCTGCCTACGTATCGTTCCGTGAGAACGCAAGCTTCTTTGCGGGCAACTTCAATCGCTTGCAACCTATAATCGGTCACCGACTCGGCATTTCCTATACGTATTTGGTAGTAAAGTTACGACCCTCCACCGAATTTTGAGCTGTCCCGCGAAGCTTTGTGATCTCTAATTTTTCATATTTCTCTTCATTGTCATCGGGACACATAGCTGATCCTTTTTCCACATCGTGGATGAAGGTTCGCAATGGATAATTACGGCCATCATAATGTTGCGGTTGCTTCCGCTTGAGACATTTTTAGTTTTAAACCAAAATTTATCTGCTGATAATAAATAACCTCAACGACCCTTTTCAAAAAGACGCATTTTTAGTAAATTCCGTTCCGTTTGGCGGCGCTGAAAGCGATGGACGCAAAAGTCCATCAGAGTTCAAATCGTAAAATTTTGACTTGCACTTGCTTCAACTTGCTTGTGGCTTCTCTTAGTGCCGGACCGTAAACTGCGCAACGAGAGATGCGGACACTATATAAGTGTTCCAGGACACAAGACACAATTTTGAACAAAGAGAGAGAGGGAGAGGGGGGGGGGTTACTAGGGACCCTAAAGTTTCTCCTGTCGCTTTGTTTTCAATAATATATATCTTTTTAGAATTTAAAACGCTTCGAGCTATATTCCTCACAAATTACAAATGTGTCAAATTTTTGGAAATTCTTAACCTGAAAAGTTGGTTCACCAAATATTGAAAAAAATACTACACTAAATCAAATAATGTCGAAATGACCTTCGTCATGCTGATGTGCTACTTTTTTATTAACCTTAAAACTTGTTGCGACCGGAAATACCACAAATATGTCCACAAATATTACTCTGAATCAACCAAAAACAATATTTATAAAAAACCTGTTGTGTTTTATGAATTAACTTGTTTTTTTGCTTGCAAGACATGAAGTCAATAATAATATATAACCTATGATAAATTCACTTACTTGCACTCAGCAGCATATGATGAAATATTTTCCTAACCTGCTGAACATTGATGAAAATCAATAACGATTCACAAACAATCGATATTGACCGTATCGATATTTCAAACACGAAATACAGGGCGCGAAATACAAATTCGCAATTTCAATTTTATATCTTCAATGTTATATACATATCTTACATTGTTATAATAAATATCATATTTATAAAAGTTTTAAATGGTAATTAAAATTTAATTAAATTAGGGTTCAATTTTTTTTAATTTTGGATCGAAAAATGTTCCTTTTTTACTTTTTAATAAAGTATTATTAATATTTAGTTTGACGTTGAAAAATTCTTCCAAAATGATTGAGAATTTAAAAAAATCATCAACAAATTATAAAATAAAATTGTCTTCTTAAGCTTATTATGATAAACTTGAAAAAGCAATAAATTTGTTTCATAGTTTTTTTTTAAAGCAGACAATGTTTCAATATGAATAGAGCTAATAAAAATTATAAAACACGAAACAATAAAGCTCATTCTCTTTTGAAGCTTATTAATGGCTTGAATCATTAGCAAGCGTAAAAATGATTTAATTTTTAAAATACTTTTTCATAGTACTTAGCCAACGGCGATACCACGCTGAAAACACTAGTTATCGTAAGATCACTGAAGTTAAGCAGCGTTGGGCGCGGTTAGTACTGGGATGGGTGACCATTCGGGAATACTGCGTGCTGTTGGCCCGTCGTGGGTGTGGTGGACCCACACTTCTGAATGCGACAACTCTTCAATTGGAAGTTTCGCGAAAAATAGCCGAGATGTTTATTTTTGTTTGTGTAACAATTTGCGTAATTAAAAAAATCGCGAGATGAATGATTTCAACAATTTTCCAAAATTTAAAAAAAGTAATCTGGAAGATTTTAAGGCAATTTATTTCAATTTTACAGGATTTATTGAAAGTCCTAGGAAAAATTAGAATCATTTAAAAAGAGTAGATTAAATTAAAATAGAATAATATTACAAAATTTTAAACTTTAATTTTGAAAATTTTTAATTCATAAGAGTCCCACTTTGAGTATTTTGATTTGGAATTCAGTTTTTATAACTTTTATTGAAAAAAGTTTATCTAAGAGAGTTCGAATCTTTAAATTTCCATGACCATGAAAAATGTTTGTAAATATTTAGATCCATTTATTACCTCGAAATAATCTCTAAAATTAACACGGTTTTCAAATAATTTTCTATCAGAAATTTTAGGTGTTATCGTAGTTGAGTTTTATCTAAGAGATAAGTTAAAAAATTGTCACAGTTTATCAATTGCGTTTATTTGATTTATTATACCAATACCATTTATAACGTTCTGGAAGAAAATATCATTAAAGACAAGGGACATTTTTTAGAACTTTTTTTAGTTTGAATATTTTACAAGTATTTTTACTTTAAATTTCTTGGCAATTTTTATTTGAAATCATGCAAATTATATGTCTATTTATTTTACAAAGCCAACAATGTTTATAAGATAAGAAAAATATTTCTTATCTGGGAGATAAGTTGTGAAAATATATTCTCAATAAATGAGCTTTGGCAATTTCATTACGATTAAATAATTGAATGAATTGATGGTCATCATATCTTCAGGAAAAATGTCACCTAAGAAAACTGAAATTTTTATTTTGTTCCTGATCATTAAGGTGTTTATCATCTCTAACGTGCAGGTATTATTTCTTATATTTAATTTGTCCGTTTCATGGAAAAAGGATTTATAAAAAAATATAATAATGAAAAAATGTTCAGTGTTCTCAGTCACAATTGGACAATTTAGCCTTGAAAAACTTTAGAGAATATCTTCGGATCCCTTCAGTTCATCCAAATGTTAATTATGGTGAGTAAATAAAATAAAATAATTAAATTTAAATAAAATTATAATAACATAATCAAAATTCGAATAATCCAAATTTAATGTGGAATTTTACTGTTCTTTTTACATTTTTCTATATTTAAAAATCAAAATAAAAAAATGTCCATCATCAAAAATATTTAAAAAATATTTGTTGCAGATAAATGTGTGATTTTCCTGAGAAAGCAGGCCCAATCCTTAAATCTTACGATAAAAATTTTCGAAGTTCGTCCCAAAAAACCAATTGTAGTTATTACTTGGGAAGGAACAGAACCCGAAAAACCTTCTATTTTATTAAATGCTCACATGGACGTCGTACCGGTTTTTCCCGTAAGTTCTCGAAAACCTGTTTTGATTTTAAAATAAAATCCGAAGTTCTGGAAAGAGAAGGCCATTTTAATCAAAAATATTAACCGTAATATTTCAGCTTAAAGTTAAAATTATCGGACAACTGCAAAAGTATGCAATATTGAGGGCCCGGATCAAGTAACCGATTTTAAAGTTTTATTCAGGGTTCCTCAATTTTTTATTCTTGCAAGACCGAACATCCAATATTTTACAAGGAATCTGTATTATCATCAGAGAATAACAGAAATTTTTAACGTCTTTGCAGACTAGATGGAGCCATGAATTAATAATTATTTCAATTAATTTTTTGTTGTTGAAAGAAGATCTTCTTTCGCTAATACAGATTCCTTGAAAGAATTAATTCGTACCATCTGGCAAAATAACGCGTGTATTTTCTGAAGAAAGTTTCTTCTCTTGATCTCTATAGTAGCTTAGTGGGAAATCACCTGACGGGCAATCCCAAGTTCTGTGGTTCGATTCCCAGAAGAGCGAAAGGAGATCTTTTTTCAGAAAAAAATTAATTGAAATAATTTTTAATTCATAGCTCCATCTAGTTTGGAAAGACGTTAAAATTTTCTGTTATTCTCTAATGATAATACAGAGTCCTTGAAAATTGTGATTTATACCATCTGGAAAAATAACGAGTGTATTTTCTGAAAAAAAGTTTCTTCTCTCGATCTCTGTAGGAGCTTAATGCGGAAGCTCCCGACCGGCAATCGGAAGCTTTGTGGTTCGATTCCCAGCCTAGCGAAAGGAGAAGATCTTTTTTCAGAAAAAAATTATTTGAAATAATATTTAATATTTTGACATTTTTTATTTGAGGTCATTCAAAATTTAAGTCGCACTGACATATATTTTGTTATAAATTTGTCTTTTCTGGTAGAAAATAACTCCTTTTATTATTTGAAGATCCATCTCCGTGGTTGAAAATTAGGTTTGTTGTTGTTAAGAATCAATTTTTTTTATACCGAATATTTAACTATTCCATTTTTTGTTGAAAACTGATCGCTTTCAAGTTTTAAATTAAAATATTTGTCTCAAACATTCAACTGCTTTGTTGAAAAGTCTATTATTTTCATAGAAACCTCAACCATTTGGTTGAAAACACAACTGTTTTCTAGAAAATTCTTCTGTTTGGTTTGATAATTCGAATATTTGGCGGACATTTTTTTCTCTCTTGACTGAAAAATCTTTTCTGGCTGAACCTTCAACTATTTTGTTAAAAATTCCTCTTTTTGGTTAGAAAAATCATCTCGTTTGGTAGAAATTTTATCTTTTTTGGTTGAATTCAACTATTTTTGATTCAAAATAAGAATACTTTTGGATTGAAATATAAATTCTTTTTGTGTTGAAGGTTCATAATTTTAGTTGAAAGTTCAACTAGTTTTTTTAAATTTAATCACTTTGTCGAAAATTGAACATTTGGATTGAAAATTCAACTATTTGGTTGGAAATTGGATTATTTTCTCGAAAATTCAACTATTTTGTTATAAGGTCATCCTTTTGTGTTCAAAAATTAAACTGCTTTGTTGACAATTCGTATTCTAAAAAATCGTCTTTTTGGGCTAAAAGTTCAATTATTTGGTAAAAAATTCAACTATTTTGTTAAAAATTTAATTATTTTGATGAAAAATAAACTTTTTTGTAAGAATTATTTATTTTGTTAAAAATTCATCTTTTTGATTTCATCATTGAACTATTTTGTTCAAAATTCATCGTCTCCCGTGCAGAAATTTTAGAGTGACCCTGGTCAGGGCCAGATCTGACAAAATCTGGCATCTCAGCTAAACAATTTATTAAGAATATTAGACTATTGAATAATAAATAATAAACTTTATATAAATATTTTGGAAAATATTCTGAAACTTATCGTTAGATTCATGTATTTTGTTGAAAATTCATCTTTTTTGATAAAACATTCATCTCGTTGTTTGAAAATTTGTCCTTCTTGTTTAAAAATTTAACAAGTTTGTTGAAAATTGGTTTTTTTGCTCAAAGTTTATTTGTTATCAGAGTTTTCGTCTGAAAATTTAGGCATTCCATTTTCAGTTAAAACTTCATCATGTATATTTTATGAGATAAAAGTTCGACTATTTGGTAGAAAATTTAAGTATTTTGTTGGAAAGTCGTCTTTTTGGGTAGAAAATTAATCTTGTTTGTTGAAAATTCAACGATTTGGAAGAAAATTCATATTTTTTTTCTAAAAGTCGTCTTTCTGAGTGGAAAATTATTATTGTTTGTTGAAAGTTTAACTTTCCAATTGATAATTCAACTTTCTTGTTGAAAAGTCATATTTTCTGTCAAGAAGTCGTCTTTCTGGGTAGAAAATTATTCTTGTTTATTGAAAGTTCAACTTTTTAATTGATAATTCAACTACTTTGTTCAAAAGTAAAATTTTTTGTTAAGAAGTCGTCTTTCTGGATAGAAAATTATTCTTATTTGTTGAAAGTTTAACTTTTCAATTGATAATTCAACTATCTTTCTGAATGTTTATATATTTTGTTGAAAAGTCATCCTTGTTAGCATAAAATTATTCTTCTTTGTTGAGCGTTCAGCTTTTTGGTTGATAATTCAACTGTCTTGTTAAAAATTAATATATTTGATCAAAAAGTCGTTTTTCAGGGTAGAAAATTATTCTTGTTTGTTGAAAGTTCAACTTTTTGGTTCATGATTCAACCAGCTTGTTAAAAATTCATCTTTTTCATCGAAAATCTTTTTTATTAAAAACATTTATTAATATTTTTTCAATCACTGTTTTCTAAAATATTAGACTTTTTAGCTTAAAAACTTCACTCTTTTGTTGAAAATTCAGCTTTCATGGTAAAAAAGTTAGCTTTTTTGGTTGTTGTTTCAAAATTTAACTATTTGATTGAAAAGTTTTTTGGCACGTGGAGCAAAGAATAAAAAAGTGAGGTTATAATGCCACAAAGTTACAGCATTGAGTCTATATGTGCCTTTATAGCATACTAAAAAGAAGAGTGGTATCTTTTTGTACAATTGGTCCCAATTCTGGATCCCAATTCTTAATCTATTTAACACTTTCACGCAAAGACGAACAATAAATGATCTTCAAAATGTCGACGCTTTCTCGAAGTTCACTGTCAGGAATCTTAGAGAGCTGGATAATTCTCTTGGACAATTTTAGTATGATATGAACACCTCACCCCGGTCTAAAAACTTTGCGTTAAATGATTAACGAGGTGAATCGAGAATTATTTAAAGCGATTTATCGACATAACTTCACCGGTTTATCTAGTGTTTACTGTTCGTCACGCTTACAAAGTTGTCTTCCTTCCGCAGTGCTTCCAATGGCTCCCCAACCAAACTGCGCATGCGTTGCACCAACAGCCTCATTGGATGCCGATCGCGCGCTTATTTGAAATGATTGAGAATGAAAACCGATTTTGCGCGGAATATAATAATTATAAGTTCCAAACAAATATTATGAATGATTCAAAATTTACATTGGTGAAAAAAGGTATTCCCTCCTTTGAATTTAAAATCATTTATTCATTTGTGAAGAGTACATTCAACTAATTATTCCACTTTTCACTCTAAAAGACTATGTGATCGGAAAATTGATTATTATTATTTCCAAAATGATGATTTATCATAAAAAATTTATTTACACATGTAATAGTTTCAAAAAAGCGCGCCACTTACAGTGAATGAGACTACTGATGCAACACATGCAAGTTTTGAGTATTTGTTCAAAAATACCAGTTTTTGTGGTTAAAGTTAATTATTTTTTGTTTGACTTACCCGGGGTGATAGGTGATTGGAAACGATTCCAATTGGATAATTACTGAAAGAATTTGAAAAACTCAACTCTTTCCTTGAAAATTCTTCTCTCTTAGTACTCTTTTCAACTGCTAGAAGAATTGTGAAGTCTGTTGAAATATTTTTTTGTATGTTTTCTGTTTTGTGTTAGGCTTTTATCAAATGAAATCAAAGAAAAAATAAAAGCCTTAAAGGGCTATAATAAATTTCAAATTTTACCAGCATCAATGGAAATATCCACCCTTCGCAGCCCATATAGACGAAAAAGGAAACATTTACGCCCGAGGAAGTCAAGATACCAAAAGTGTCAGCATTCAATACATAGAAGCAATCCGTCGATTAAAATTGAATGGAATTCGATTAAAAAGGACAATTCACATCTCATTCGTACCGGACGAAGAAATTGGTGGAAAAGATGGAATGGGAGCTTTCGTAGCAACTCGAGATTTCAAAAATTTAAATATTGGTTTTGCACTAGACGAGGGTCGTGCTAATCCGGATGATAAATTTTTGGTCACTTATGGAGAAAGAACAGTATTACAATTATGGGTGAATTGTACTGGTAAACCTGGTCATGGTTCAACATTATTTGACAACACTGCTGGTGAAAAATTACGAATTGTCATCGACCGGTTTATGGATTTTAGAGCTTCAGAAAAGGCAAAATTAAAAGATCCAAGAGTACAGCCTGGAGAAGTTACTTCAGTAAATTTGGACATGATTCGAGTAAGGATTGTGATTTTATACGAAAATTTTGAATCAAAATTCAGGACAATTAAAAAAAAAAAGATATTTTTTGTATTTTGATAATATAATAATATTATTAATCTACCATTCTTTTTTTTAATAAATTAGTTTCAAGATTCTAATTTTACACAGAAAACACTGGGGTTTCTATTAGAACCAATTTTTGGTTCTAAAGCAGCTGCAACAAAAAGGAACCTCTTTTGCTGAAAAGCAACCCAAAATGATAAATGGTTTTTAAATGAACCCAAATTATGGATGGAAACGGTTCCAATAGAGCCCTTTTTTCACTTCCGCCTTGACTCACCATGAAGATTGTACAAGTTAATAATGCACAACTTACTTTGTAATTCAAATTAAATATAATATTGCATTGGGCAAAATTTAATGAAGAAACTAAAATGATAGACATTAAGTATTCTTGAAAGAAAGATAGTGCAGATGAAATATGACAGTTTTTAAGGTTATGTTAAAAATTCGACGTTTTCAACTGCGCATGTACCAAAAAAGCGCGGTACTATTTAAAATTATATAATATACTCTTGCAATATTACGTTAATAAAATATAATTTAGGAAGTTAGGTATTTCTGTCATTCAATTTAATTTATTTTCAAGAAGAATACAAAGTGGTCGTTAATATTTATCTGTATAACTATTCATAGTACTTACTGATTTCAAAGAGGCCCGCGCTTTTCGGCACATGCGCAGTTGAATATATGAATATCCATCTATCGGATATCAACGAACTAAAAAGGAACACTAAAAAAGAGTTCTATTGGAGTCTCAGTTCTAAATGAAACCACCTTTTACTTGAGCCGCAACAGCACCGAACCCTCAGTTTTTTCTGTGTA
Organism: Andricus quercusramuli; assembly: GCA_932178445.1. Lineage (NCBI taxonomy): Eukaryota > Metazoa > Arthropoda > Insecta > Hymenoptera > Cynipidae > Andricus > Andricus quercusramuli. Next base: position 34,635 of record CAKNXH010058622.1, on the reverse strand, counting down.
CATGCTTCAATTTGTAAACGATACTCACTTAGAATTCTTAAATGCAGGGACAAAGTTAGGGAATTTTCGATAAATTATAGTTGAAATTAATTTTATTATTATGTATGCAAATCGCAAATATTTGGTTGGAAATTAATTTATTTTAGTTGAGGATTAAAACTATTTTGTTGAAAATATAACTTTTTTCATTGTATTCAACTATTTTTGTATAAAATTAAAATTCTTTTTGGTTGAAATATCAAATATCACTTTTTCGTTGAGAATTCATCTTTTTTGGTTGAAAATTCAACTACTCAGTTTACCTTTGTTAAAAATTAATTTATTTGGTAATGTTTCATCATTTTAGTCGAAACGCCTTTCTTTTGTTCAAAATTTTATTATTTTGTTGAAAATTATGTTTTCTAGATGAGAATTAATTATTTTTACTGAAAATTTAACTCGCACATATTTGGTTCAAAATTTATCTTTTTTAGTTGAAAATTCAAATGTCTGGTTTAAATTTCTTGTATTTTATTGAAAACTAGAATTTTGTGTGAGAATATTTATTCTTGTTCTTGACTAATTCATCTTTTTGGTTGGAAATTCTTTTAAAAATTCAAAGATTTTGTTGAAAATTCATGTACTTTGTTGAAAATTAATCTTATTGGTTGAAAATCTGAAAATTGATCTTCCTGTTTGAAAATAAGATTTTTCTTATTTAGAATTAATTTTTTTAACTGGAAATTTGACTACCATTTTTTTGTCGAAAATTTATTTTTCTTGATAGAAACTTAATCTTCTGGGTTTAAAATTTACTTGAATTTTATTGTAAATTAATTTTTTTTACTGAAAATTTAACTATTCTATGTTTAGTTAAAAATTTTATCTATTTCCGGTAAAAATTCAACTATTTGTGAAAATTACGTTTTTTTCTGGTAAAAGAGTACTCTCATTTGTTGAAATTTCATCTTTGGTTAAAATTTAATTTCATTGGTTTAAAATTCATCTGTTGAAAATTCTTTTGTTTTTTGTTTGCAAATTTATTTTACTAACGGAAAATTATCCTACTTTTTTTTGTAGAAAATTTATCATTTTGGTTTGAAATTCATGTATTTGGTTAAAAATTGAATTTTGTTTAGTTGAAGATTCATCATTTTAGTTCAAAATTCACTTTAACTATTCCATTTTCTGCGGAAAATTTATTTTCTATTTTTTGTTAAGAATTAATTTCTTTTATTGAAAAAAAATGTTTATTTGAAAATTCGTTTTTTTTGTGATAGAAAATTTCTCTTTTGGATTGAAAAATCCACTATTTAGACAAAATTTCATATTTTTGGTTGAAAATTCATCATTGCGAGTAAAAAATATTAACTGAATATATACATATTCTGTTTTGGCTTGAAATTTTAGATTTTCATTTAAGAAATAATCAATTTTGCTAAAAACTCGTTTCTCTAAATTTATTCTTCTAACTGCAAATTAAAGTATTATATTTTCGGTTTGTAAATTTAGCTTTTTCAGTTTAAAATTGAATTATTTCATTGAGAATTCATTTTTTTAGTTAAGAATTGATTGTCTTAACTGGAAATTTAATTCTTCTGCTTTTGGTTATGAAATCATTGTTATGAAAAAAATATATTTTTTTTAAATTGATTTTTTGTTAGATGAACATTCATTAACTTTGTTGAAAATGTGTCTTCTTTATCAAAAAATTACTCTTTTAGATTCAAAATCCAACTAACTATTTGACTCAAATTCATATTTTTGGTTGAACATTAATTATTTTCAACTGAAAATTTAACTATTCAATTTCTGGTTGAAAAATTATATTTTTTTAGTTGAAAATATGTTGTTTTTTTTGGTAGAAATTAATCTTCTTGGTTGAAAATTCAATTTTTCTAGGTGAAAATTCATCATTTCAGTTGAAAATTCATTTTACTGGATTAAAATTCAAATATTCCAATTAAATATTCATAATTTAAGTTAAACATTCATCTCTTCGGTTGAAAATTATTTTTTTTACTTGAAAATTTAACTATTTAATTCTTGGTTGACAATCTATCTTTTTTAGGTGAAAATTCTTTTTTTTTTTAATGAAAACTTAATCTTATTGGTTGAAAATTATACTATTTTGTTGAAAATTTACTTGAATTTTATTGAAAATTAATTTTTTTACTGCAAATTTTATTATTCTATTTTTAGTTTTGAAGTGTGTCTGTTTTCGGTGAAAATTTAACTATTGGTTGAAAATCCGTTTTGTTGGTAGAAGAATACTCTCATTAGTTGAAATTTGATCTTTTTGGTTAAAAATTAATTTCTTTGGTTGAAAATTCATTTGCTGAAAATTCGTTTGTTTTTTGTTTGCAAATTTATGTTACTAACTGAAAATGAGCCTACTTTATTTTTGGTAAAAAATTTATGTTTTTAGTTTGAAATGCATGTATTTGGTGGAAAATTGAATTTTTTTCAGTTGAGGATTTATCAATTTAGTTGAAAATTCACTTTAAGTATTACATTTTTGTGTGGATTTTTTTTTTGTTATAGATAAATAATCTTTTTCTTTGAAGAATTATCTGTTTAATAGAAAATTTAACTATTCTGTTTTTTGTTGAGAATTCAATTCTTTAAAGAAAAAATTGATTGAAAATTCGTTTTTTTGTTGAGAGAAAATTCATCTTTTGGATTTAAAACTCCACTATTTATTCAAAATTTCATATTTTTGTTTGAAAATTCATCACTGTGATTAAAAATTATTATTTTTTTCTTGAAAATTCGTTTCTTTTTAGTTGAAAATCAATTTTTATAACTGAAGATATAACTATTCCATTTTCGCTTCAAAATTTATATTTTTAGTTGGAAATCAATTTTCCTGAAAACTAGTTTTTTTTTTTAAATTTATTATTCTAACTGCAAATTCAAATATTATATTTTTGGTTCGTAGATTTATATTTCTCAGTTCAAAATTGAATTATTTTGTTCAGAATCAATTTTTTTCGGTTGAAATTTGATTTTCCTAACTGATAATATAATTTTTATATTTTTGGTCAAAAAAGCATATTTTTATAAAAAAAAGTTGGTTGAAAATTCGTTTTTTTTTGCTTGAACATTTATTTTTTTGACATTTTAACTATTCTAATTTTGGTTGAGAATTGATTTTTTTTAGATGAAAATTCATGTACTTTGTTGAAAATGAGTCGTTTTTGGTAGAAAATTAATCTCTTGGGTTGAAAATTCAGATAAGTGGTTACAAATTCATATATTTTCACTTAAAGATTCAATATTCTAGTTAAAAATTCATTTCTTTGGTTGAAAATTTATCTTTTTGACTTGAAAACACAACTAAAAAGTGTTTTAAATATATTTAGAAACAAGATTTATTTTGCAATAATATTATTAATGTTCTAGGTGTATGGTTGGTTTTATACCTAAAAGAATTTAGAAATTGGGGTATTGTAGCAACCTTGAATAAGGCACTGTTTAATGCGAATAATATATTTTCCATTACTTTGACTTCTTTTATCATTTAAATTTAGCGCCCTTTCCAATTTGAAGCGCTACATTTTCCCGCGAAATTCAAATATTGTAATTATTATTAATAAAGATGGACAATACGATTTTTTAAATCATTATTCAAAATGCTCATCAATCCTAATTAAATTCTCAAAGCACATAAAAGTCGAGATTCAGAACATGTTTAATTAAAAATTGTCCATATATATTTTTTGGCAATTGCTTTCTATTCGAAATGATACAAGTACAATTCGTTCTCATTATATTCGAAATATTATCCCCTTATCAAAATTTTACCTGATCTAAAATTGTTTGTTTGAGATCATTCTCAATTGAAAATCGTTCAACATATATTTTTTTAAATTTCAAGCTTTTTCAAATCGAAATTATTAATTACTGTATCAAAAATTTGAAAAACTCCTAATATCTAAACATTTGTTTACTAATAGATTTTGAAATTGTTTAATATGTTTAATATGAAGTTGATAAATGTTTTAAATTCACAGGGTGGTGTTCAGGTGAATGTGGTACCAAACGAACTTTCTGTTGCTTTTGACATTCGAATTGCACCTGGTGTTAATCACACAAAATTCGAAAAAATGATTAAAGGATGGTTAAAGGAAGCTGGTGAGGGTGTCAATTATACTATTACACAAAAAGGATTACCTGTGGAAAATACAAAATTGGATGAAAGCAATATTTTCTGGCATGCTTTTGAAAAGGCATGTGATGATAATGGCTACAAATTAGATATTCAGATTCGAACAGGTGCTTCAGATTCACGCTACCTTAGAAAAGTGAGTTTCTACATTTAATATTGATTCAAATTTTCCTTCGACAACCTTAATTTCTTTAAAATGTATTATTTTTTCAAGCTCGGAATCCCAGCTCTTGGATTTTCACCAATGAATAATACACCGCAACTTCTTCATGATAATAATGAATATCTGAATAGGGATATTTTTCTCAACGGAATTGATGTATTCATGAAAATTATACCAGCTGTAGCAAATGTTTTATAAAGGATCAGTAATTTATTAATGGTACGAGTTTCCAAGGATTCAATTTATATGTTGAATTTAGAAAGCTTTGAAAAATTATATCAGAAGATATTCCTGAATATCTCATCAATATCGAATAATTGAATAAATAAATTACATAATGAATTACTTCTTGAATTTTGCCCTAATCATCATGAATTTGAATTTTAATTCACAAGGTAATTTATGTTGTCTTCATATACTTATAATTCAGAGCATATTCATCGTATTAAAATTTTTAATGAACACGGAATAAACTGAGGGTTCGGTTATGTTGCGGCTCAAGTAAAAGGTGGTTTCATTTAGAACTGAGACTCAAATAGAACTCTTTTTTAGTGTTCCTTTTTAGTTCGTTGATATCCGATAGATGGATATTCATATATTCAACTGCGCATGTACCGAAAAGCGCGGGCCTTTTTGAAATCAAGAAGTACTATGATTAGTTATACAGATAAATATTAACGACCACTTTGTATTCTTCTTGAAAATAAATTAAATTGAATGACAGAAATACCTAACTTCCTAAATTATATTTTATTAACGTAATATTGCAAGAGCATATTATATAATTTTAAATAGTACCGCGCTTCGTAGTGAGTCAAGGCGGAAGTGAAAAAAGGGCTCTTTTGGAACCATTTCTATCCATAATTTAGGTTCATTCAGAAACCATTTATCATTTTGTGTTCCGTTTCAGAAAAAGAGGTTCCTTTTTGTTGCAGCTCCTTTTGAACCAAAAATTGGTTCTAATAGAAACCCCAGTTTTTTCTTTGAAATATATGGGTAATTGTCAAATTGTAGACAAATTTTAGCACCTACAGTGGCAATCACATTATTGTCAGGAATTCAATATTTTATAACGGAAATTGATCTTATCACATCTAAAAATTTAAAATCCAAAAGGGGTAGTTATGAAAATATGAAATAATAATGAAATTCGTACATGAAATACGGGAAGTGGATTTGAGGTTAGGAGATTGCTGAAAGAGAGCGCGAGCTTTCAAAAAGTTTAAAAATTAATAATGTAACGCATGTCATTCAGGAAGAACGAAATATTGAACTATTGTAGATAATCTTTTTTTATATTGTAATGATGCGAGAAAAATTATGAAGTTTAGCCTTTTTTAATAATAATAAAAAATTAACAGATTTTAATAGTGAAAAGTCACCTACTTATGAAAGAAAACACCGTTGAGCAAGTAACGGAATGGTCTTTATAATTTTTTTCCATTCCGAAACTAGTTTTTAACGCACGTACGGGAATGACGTTTTTGTTGTCAAAATGCACTTTTCAATTTTAATATCAGATTCACAAAAAAAGAGTTAATATTTCAAGCTCAATTTGATAGAATCTTGTATTAAACAATACGCTTAATATTCCTGTATTTATTTCTTAACTGCAACTACAATATTCTACTAGAAAACAAGACGTACGGTAATGACGTCTAAAATTACGAAAATCCAGGGACAGACTTAAAGTTTTTATAATATTATTAATTTGACTTAAAAAATATGCATACATTGAATTTATGTTCATCTAATGTTTACAAATTTGATACGTGAAGCATTTTTCAGGTTAAAGCCTGAAAAAAGGGAGAAAATCAGTTTATTCTTGTAAAAAATAAGGTTGGAACGCCGTACGGTGATGACGTTTGGGGTGTTACTACATTGAATTAAAGTAAATAGGAACAGAAATAAAAAAAAAAGAACTGACCATTTTGTAGAGGATGATAATAAGTCTTATTAAATTTAAACAAAAATCAGTACGAGTTTTTAAATTAATTTTACATTACTGGGACTTCAAGTTTGACTTCAATCTGACAATTTGAATAATTTAAAACCAATACATTCCTTATCGTGCACCTGTTGTGCACATGGTCTTACAAAAGGTTATTCCAATTCATGATTCTTATCTCATTTTTAAAATAACAGATGACAAGGTGTTTGATTTTATTTTAAAAATAGACCGCAAATCAGCTTTTTTTGTCCGGAGCAGGAATCAATGATAAAATTCAAAAACCAGCATTTTAATCTTGTCAAATTTTCAAACAAAGGAATGAATTTTTAACGAAAAAAAAAACGATTTTTTAACAAAATGGTTCAAGTGTCCACCGGATTAATTATTATTAGTATTATAACTGTCTTGTTAGGCTGGCAGCAGTACGGTTGAAAACTTATTGTACTATGCCATTTCTTTTTAAAACCCCGGTGAACCGGTGAAGGTCTATTTTCAACGAAAAAAAATGAATTTTCAACCCAAAGGACGAATTTCAGGAGGAAAAATATGAAAGAATTTTCAACAAATCACCTGAATCTTCAACGAAATAATTAAACTTTAAACTAAAAAAAATTAATATAATTTTTTACAGTGAAAATGAATTTGCAACCAAAAAGATAAACTTTCAACTGAAATGATGAATCTTTAACTGGAAAAGTTGAATGTTCAACCAGAAAGATACATTTTCAACCAAGAAGAAATTTTTTAAAGAAAATACAACAATTTCCAACTAAATTAATTAATTTTCAACTAGAAAAAAATTCAAAAAAAAATGTAATAGATAAATTTTCACTTTAAAAAATTAATTTTGAACAAAGAAAAGAATTTTTAAGCAAATATATCAATTTTGAAACAGAAAAATGAATTTTCAACTAAAACGATAAATCTTTAACTAGAATAGTTGAATTTTTAACAAAGATGTTTCATTTTCTACCAAAAAAAAAACATTTTTTAACAAAATACATCAATTTTCAACTAAAGAAGATATATTTTGAAACAAATATAGAATAGATAAATTTACATTTATAAAAATTAATTTTCAACCAAAAATACGAATTTTTAACAAAATAGTTACATTTTTAACCAAAATGAAGAATTTCCAACTAAAATGAGAAATCTTTAACTGGAATGGTTGAATTTTCAATCAAAAAAATAAATTTTGAACCAGGAAGATTAATTTTATACAAAAAAAAGCAACGAAAAAGAATGCAATAGTTTAGTTTTCACTTTAAAAAAATTAATTTGTAACAAAAAAAAACGAATTTTCAACCAAATACTTCAATATTTAGCAAAAAAGATGAATTTTTAACTAAAATGATGAATGTTTAACTAGAATTGTTGAATTTTTAACCCAGAAGTTCAATTTTTTACCAAAAAAGACAAATTTTTAACAAAATACATGAATTTTCAGCCTAAGATAAAAAAAAGAAAAAATTTCAAAAAAGGCTCAACTTCTAGACTTAAAATTTTATTATATAGAATTTTTCGGAAGATTTAGGACTTGGCCATACTTACGAAAATTATAACGGCATCTCAAACGAAAGAAATTTTTTTCAGTGCAGAGAGATGAATTTTCAACTAAGAAAAATTTTCCAGCCAACAGGAAAAACAATTTTAATCAAACAGTTGACTTTTCAAGCATAAAGATAATACATTTTCAACCAAAATTAATAATTTTCTAGCATAATGGACGAGGTTTCACCGAAACAGATGACTTTTTAACCAAATGCAGTCAAACTCGGACATAGCACCCCCAGATATGTCCGTTCCGAGAATTGAAGCCGTGCCTAATGGCCTACCTGGGTGACTGCATCATGACGTGGCGTCAGTTCACTAGAAGTGGGAAGCACGCACATAGCGAACAACAGCGCCATCTGACACGCGAATATGTATGTCGCGAAGTAGTATGTCGAAGTTATTGGAGCAATGTTAATGAAAAAGAGCAGTGAATATCATTCAGTTTAATCAAAAAATGTTATACTACTGTTCAAAATTTATTATTCACTATAAGATTTCTTGATAATATTTAATTTAAATTCAAATTTCTTCTGAATTGGTGGCGCTGTCGTTGGCTGTCGCCAACAGGCTCTACGATTCGACAAAGAAAACAAAAAAGGAGCATTTGATAGACGGAGATAGAGGGAGGTAGAAAGAGAGTGTGATCCTTTCGAAACGAAAAGTAAGATCTGTTATTGGAACACAATCGGATCGTTTCGGTCTATCTCACATGGTAGGAAGAGAGGTTCGATCGACTTTAGGCATCGGGAGTGCTTGAGGCATCGGAGACCCACTGTTGGTCGACGCGAGCTCGCCACTGTGATTCGAGTGAACTCACGCAACGTCATGACGTAGTTATCCAGCTAGGCCAGCTAACGTCGACCTCGATCTGGAAACTGGTGAAAGTCGACGCTTGAAGGAGGCCGAAAACCCTGTTTTTTGGGATATTTTTCTCTCTGTTGACAAAAAATTTTCAGGATCAAAAGTGATCTTATCGTTGAATTCGGAAAACTTTAAGCTTTCAGATTAATTTTATCGAGGAATTCCGATATTTCTTCAGCGAGCAGCAATCAAAAGAAGTGAGAGGCCCTGACTTGATTTCCAATGCCCATAAATAGCAAAATTTTATTGGGTTATTCAAAAAAAGTTTTTTGAGATTATTGAAAAAGTATGTTTTGATATCAAATACAATCAATCGATATAATCTCGCAACTGTCGTTCGGAGCGATCGCGGTGACAGCCGGTATAGTTTGCTAATGAATTCGCTGCTTGCACTGTGCACATGCGCGAAAGCGAATTCGCGTCCGAGACTATAAGGGAGGCGAGAAATTGAGAGCGCGACCAGAGATTGCCAGGTACTGCTCAAAAGACGGTGACAGATTCGAAAAGTCATCTCGAAGTTTTTCATTCATTTGAGTTATTATCTGTAAATTACTGGTCGCGTATTGAGGTGAAAAAATGGCACTCGATATCAAAGAATTTTTTCTATTTTTGGTGGTCTTCATCTTTAGTAACGTAACCAGTAAGGTGAGATTTATTAATTTATATTATATTTAACCTTGCATTTTGAAACATAATATTCCAAGATTAACTAGAGAATTTGATGATACTGGTCAGTTAACTTCATTATTATGTTATTTTTATATTTTTCTTAGTCTATAGAGCCTCAACTCGACAAGTTAGCCCTGGAAAATTTTCTAGAGTATCTGAGAATTCCTTCGGTCCAACCTAACGTTAATTACGGTAAGTAATTTTAGCGAATAAATAAGTAATTTAATTTTTCACTGTTGATACCCCTGTATAAACATTAAAACAAATTGTCTGTTTTCAACGTTAGCAAGTTTTTTTATTAATTTTCAGATGATTGTGTTGCATTTTTAAAAAAGCAAGCTCATTCCTTGGATCTTCCACTAAGGGTTTTCGAACCAGTTCCTAAGAAACCAGTAGTTGTAATCACATGGGAAGGTTCGGAACCGGAAAAACCGTCGATTTTGTTAAACAGCCACATGGACGTCGTACAGGTTTATCCTGTAAGTTTGATCCATTTTTTCATCAAATTATATTTATTTCACGCTGAAAATTGATACTTGAATTGTCATATCGAGAAAAAAATTCAAGTTAAATATTCAGAAATCCACAATTATGTTGATAACAATACAATATTTAATATATCAAATTTTTTATTAAATTCCTCAGCAGACAATCTCTTCAGGGATCATTTTTACACGGTCCCGATTAACTTTTTAGGAGTCATAAACAGAAATTCAAGACATTAGAAAACAAGACGAAATAGATGAATTTGTAACCGAATAGTTGAATTTTTTTTAAAAAAAAGATGAATTTTCAACCAGGAAGATTAAATTTCTACCAAATAAGATGAATTTTCAACCAAAAAAATGAATTTTTAACAGAATATTTCAACTTTGAACCAACTACTTTTAAACCAAAAATATAAATCTTCAACCATAAAGTTAAGTTTAGATCAAGAACATTTAAATTATTCATCAAATAGTTGAATTTTTAAGGTTAGGGGAAACCACCCTACAGTAGATAATGATTTACAGTAGATAATCTTAATTGACCGGAAAACTGGCAAAAAATGTTCATTAATTTTATCAGTATAAGATTTCAGCAAGTAAACAATATTTTCTGACGAAGTTTCATTGCAATATTATAATTTATTAATGTGTAAGAGCAACAAATTAATTTTTAATCTGAAAAAAATTTCGTTACTTTATTATTCGTAATTTAAATTTAAATAAAACAGTTTTGTCGCATATTTATCCATTAGAATCAAAGTTTGAATTTTAATGAACAATATTTATTTATACAAAGCGTTCTTTTTCTATTATTTATAAATAGTTAATGGCATTTGAAGATATTGAAAAGCCTAGAAATTTTAGTTGTGTTAAGGAGTCACTTGGAAAAAATATTTTCAGGGCTAAGGTCTAGGGCTAGAAATATCGGAGATAAAAAAATGTAAAAAATTGAAGCTTCTATGACTTTTGAAAATAATGATAGTTTCAATTACTATTCACTCAATAAACTGATTTTATAATTGTGAACGTACTAATGACAGCTAAGAATAAATTATAATGATCGAGGACTGAGTATTCTGTGATGCCCAGGAGCAATATCAGAAACGATTATTTATTGTTGAATCGAGGTGTTAAAATCGTACACATGACCGGTAAGCATCAGAACATCAGCTGCGCCTGTGGAGCATGGTTTGGCTGGGAGTCCCCAGCCTACCACTTCCACGGGAATGTCACGGGGGCGCATCAATTTTCAAACCCATCATGGTGAGTACTTGACACGCTGCGAATTTGAATACGAGATGGAAGCGACTACAACTTCTCCTGACGGTATGGTCTTTCGAGAATACTTTGTAGCGAATTTCCCGGAAATAAGGACAGTAAAGGCTCTTTTACACCTCCCGTCAATCGGTCGTCGACCGACCAACATAACGAAATATCGATTCACACCTTCGGAAAATTCAGTGAAAGTTAGTAACATTTTAGTAATCTTTCAGTGAGTTTCAGAAGGTAACTAAAATATTACTACATTTGACTAAATTTACCGAAGGTGTGAATGGACATTCCGATATATTGGTTGGTCGACGACCGATTGACGGAAGGTGTAAAAGAGCCTTGACTCAAGACGTCCTTAAACAACGAAGGTGTCAGATTATAGTCAGGAACATCCTCCCTAGAAGAACGATCAATCGAATAAGATCTGAAGTTGGGAATACATTCCGCCAGCAACTTCAGGGTGCGCAGGCCAAAAAAAAGATCAAGTGTGCGCTGGAAATGAATCGAGACGTGACCAGATGTCACCTTTGGGCAACGGCAGGGAGAGGACTTGTCAGGGGCGAACAACATCGTCTCTTCCTGGACCTTCATCCCGAGCTAGCCCATAGAGTGTCGGAACAACATCTTGCTGATCAATTGAGATACATCAGACGGCGCCGCCTTATATACGAGGTCGAAATAAGTAACATCGAAAACAGGTGCAGCAACAACTAGCAGCAACTGTAGCGCATCCCGAAGATGCGTTGGAAGAGGACACGAGACGCTAGGCTAGCGGGAACCGGATCTGAAGTATGTAGCAGGGTGACTATGTCATGGTCGATAGTCGTGAGGCTTAAAGCCACCGGAGCCTGCCCCTGCTCCCGCTGAACTCACTGAAGAGCTCGATAAGGAAAGCCTGCGTCTCATGGTGTGCTTCACTGATGAACTGATGAACGAGAGTTCTCAGATCAAGAACCATTAATGTGAAAAGGTCTGCCGAAATTTAGAGTCGACAAGTACCTTCTCCGGTTAGTTGACGGCTTGAACACCGAAATACTTCTTGCGTGGATAGTGATGCTTTAAAACTCTGGTTAAGGAGGGGAGAACTCTTTCCGGAGACGAAAGGATTTGTCATTACCATCCAGGACAGGGCAATCAAGACGATGGATTACCAAAAATACTGAAAAATGTGAAGATCCCAATGATAACATCAAGCACAGCAAACATAATGATGTTGCTGTGATCATTCACCAACAAATTGCCCTGAACACTGGTTTACTAAAAAGATTTAAACCTCACTAGAAATATAGCCCAATTAAAGTACTAGAGAACGAACACCATCTCCTTTAGTCGGACAGGACTATTCTTACTGACCACCTAGTCAGACATAATCGTCCAGATTTTCTGTAGTTTGATAAACGTGCTCAGCACGTGAGAAGAATAGACATGACCGTGTGGAAGGTGAACAAGGTCACCATCCACACGGTCGTGATCTCCACTAGGAACGTTCATGCGAGGTGCGTGCAAATCTCGGAAGGGCTGGGAGCTCGAAATTCGCTACATCTAATTCAGAAAGCAGTACTGCTAAACACGTGCCGCATCGTCCGGAGTTTTCTAAGCGTGAACAATGATAGCGGCTAAAATTGCCTTCTGTGGTTGTCCCGCGTACACGGCGCAGATGACTGTGATAAACACATTTTTTATTTTTGTCTTTTAATTTTTGACCTTTTGCGTATATGCGTATGTTCGTGTGTTTTTCTGAAGTTGTGTTTGTCTCTCGCCGGTTAAGGTAAATAAAGATAATATTTTGAATAGCTTGTCTCATTCGTTGGCATTGGATCTATCATTTGTAAGAAAGATGGATCCCTATAAATGGGTTCTCCAGTATGAATGTTGGATCCCTATAGAATTCAACCAAAAAGATAAATTTGTAATCAAGTAATTCAACTTTGAACCGATTAGTTAAATTCCCAACCATATAATTCAATTTTCAAATAAAACAGTTGAATTGGAACCCAAAAACACGAATTTTTAAACAAAAAGGATGAACTCAGGGTTCTGTACCAAAAAGAATACACTAGAAAAAATTGATGGGAATAAGGAATCAAAATCTGAATATCCAATGAAATTTTTTTAAAAAGTATCCTCTTGAATTGAAAATTCGCGTGAGTCTAGTTCGGGCGGAGTACTCCACCACAGTTCTATATAATTTAGAGTAATCCCATCCAATTCGGAGTTAGACTACCTTCGCTGAACTCCATTCTCAGGTGTTGTTTCCCCCTGATCAATTTTCTAACTCTAATCAATTTTAAATTTCATCAGAATCAATGGAAGTCTCCACCCTTCGCAGCCCATATGGACGAAAAGGGAAACATTTACGCTCGAGGAAGTCAAGATACCAAAAGTCTCGGCATTCAACATATGGAAGCAATCCGTCGATTGAAATTAAATGGAATCCGATTAAAAAGGACAATTCACATCTCATTCGTGCCAGATGAAGAAATTAACGGGAAAGATGGAATGGGAGCTTTTGTAGCAACTCAAGATTTCAAAAATTTAAATATTGGTTTTGAACTAGATGAGGCTAGTGCTTCTCCGGATAATAAATTTCTTGTGTATCATGGACAAAAAACAGTATTTCAATTATGGGTGAATTGTACCGGTAAACCTGGTCATGGTTCAACATTATTTGACAATACTGCTGGTGAAAAATTACGAGATGTCATCGATCGATTCATGGATTTTAGAGCATCAGAAAAGGCCAAATTAAAAGATCCAAAAGTACAGCCTGGAGAAGTTACTTCAGTAAATTTGGACATCATTCGAGTAAGGATTGTGATTTTATAAGAAAATTTTGAATCAAAATTCAGGACAATTAAAAAAAAGATATTTTTTGTATTTTGATAATATAATAATATTAATAATCTATCATTATTTTTTTAATGAGTTAGTTTCAAGATAATAATTTAACAATGCTTCAATTTTTTCAAGAAGTTTGGAATTGCTTAATAATTAATGCTTGAAGTTTGAAATAATTTTTTCTTAAATTTCCAATTAGAAAACATATAGTTTTCGAAGTTTTTGAGATAATTAAACTTGAATTATCTAATTAAACAGTGAAAATAATGTTTTTTCTGACGAAAATCACATTTTTCAGTAAAAAAATCTATTCAATTACTTTGAATGTCACTTGATGCCGCATGATGTGCCTCCATTCTATGCTGCTCCACGTGGAGTTTAGGCGGTGTACCGCTCCTAGTACTGCTTATAAGCATAAAACATGGGTCATTGAGTCCCGGGATTGAAACACAGATGGCGCCACCAATGCCATGCCTATAGCGACTTGGCGCCATGTATATGTTAGGCTGTGGTGCAGGACAACCACGTCTCGATGAGACGCATATGGTTGCCGCACAGCCTAATAGAAAGGATGAGTGCGTTTCGTCCCGGGTCCGCCACTGGACTCATCAGTATGGCATGTGGACGGACCCTGCCACAGACGCTCTGAGGAGGAAGGGACTCGGCACCTTACTTGAAGGCGCAGGCCCTCGCTTTGGTAGCGAGAAAGACGTGCGCCAGCAAGCGGTAGCCGCCTAGCGGCGAGTCCCTACATGCCACTTTGTTTTTCGGCAGTACAATGGATAAAAACGTGTTTCGTGTGTTAACCAAACACTGTTTGTATTAGGGAAAAATACCGTTCAAGCTCAGCAATGGGTTGAAAAGTGTTACCAGGAAAAGTGCCCATCGAAAACAACCATTTTCCGATGGTATGCAGATTTTAAACGCGGTCGAACAACCAGCGAAGACGCGAAGCCCGTTCGTAAAGTGAAGTTGCAAGAGATAACTGATATCCTAGAGATATTCAAAGGCACCGTGTTCAAAATTGTGCATGAAAATTGCGTACGAAAAAAAAAAATTTCCGAGGGGTTGCGCTGCCAACCCAATTGGACGACCTGACGCGCCGCGTCTTGGGTGGTTGTTCGACCGCGTTTAAAATCTGAGATGAATCTTATGAAATTTTTACATGTATCTTTTGAAGGTTGGTACTTCAGAAGAACAAAGTGGCTGTGAGGCCTCGGCCATTATAGTTAAGTCACTGAGACACCATTTCCGGACGGGTTACACTGTTCGCGCCTAAGCGCCTCTCCTCCTGCCTTCGCTCCCGCGTAGTAACATTAATAAAAGCAGTTCCTGCCTCGCTATAGTCAGTCAGTCGGTCTTCGGACCCATTCTGTACACACTCATGACGGCTCCGTCTGGAGCAATTGTTGAATGAACGAACCTTTATTATTAACATGACTTGATTTATTTCACGTGCAAGTCGGTGAAGTGTGAGGATCCAGTTAGTGCTCGTATCGGAGTTTGGAGTCTACGTCAAAAGCATACAATGCTAACCTCTCAAGTCGCACTATAGTCATCACCCCACAGCATGGCATTGGCGGAGCCATCTGTGTGTTAGTTCCAGGACTGAATTACCCATGTGTCAGGACCTGGAGCTGTTACAACTGTTACCTTATTTTCGTTCTGAGTATAAAATACTTACAAATCATAAAAAAAAAAAAAATATTCTATCAAGAAAAGTCGAGTGTAATAACTTTTAGGCGGAAAATTATTGATACTCATCAAGCGATTTCATTTAGAAATGATACATGTTCAATTCCTTTTCATTATATTCGAAATATTTTCTCTTCATCAAAATTTTATATAATTTAACATAGTTTGATTTAGAACTTTTCCAATTCAAAATTGTTCAATATATATATTTTTTTAATTTCAAGCGCTTTCAAATCGAAACTATTAATTATTGTATCAAAATTTTGAATAACTCTTAATATTTAAACATTTGTTTAATCATAGATTTTTAAATTGTTTATATGTTTGATATGAAGTTGATAAATGTTTTAAATTCACAGGGCGGTGTTCAGGTGAATGTGGTACCGAACGAACTTTCTGTTGCTTTTGACATTCGAATTGCACCTGGTGTTAATCACACAAAATTTGAAAAGATGATTGAAGGATGGTTAAAAGAAGCTGGAGAGGGTGTCAGTTATACTATTACATACAAAGATCCACCTGCGAAAAATACAAAATTGGATGAAAGCAATATTTTCTGGTTTGCTTTTGAAAAGGCTTGTGATGATAATGGCTTCAAATTAAATCCTCAGATTTCAACAGGTTCTACAGATTCACGCTACCTAAGAGAAGTGAGTTTCCACATTTAATATTAATTCACATTTCTCTTCAATGACATAAATTTCATTAAAACATTTTTTTAAGCTCGGAATCCCAGCCCTTGGATTTTCACCAATAAATAATACACCGCACCTTGCTCATGATAATAATGAATATCTGAATAGGAATATTTTTCTCAACGGAATTGATGTATTCATGAAAATTATACCAGCTGTAGCGAATGCTTTATAACGGATTAGTGATTTCTTAAGAGAAAAAGGTTCTAGGGATGTAATTAATATATTGAATTTAGAAACCTTTGAAAACTCATAATATATTATAAAATATTACTGAATATCTCATCTCAATCAAATAAATAATACTGAAAACAAAATTAATGATTTCTTGAATTTTTCCCTCAAGTCCTTGAATTTAAATTTTTTTCCGTAAAATTCATGTTGGTACCATATTGACCAAAAATATGAATTTTCAATCAAAAAAGGGGATACAGCCGAAACTGGATTTAATGTCAATACTGGGACTGACGGTAACATAAAATCTAAGCTTTCAGTCAGGGGCGTATGAAGCGTTTCCGGAAGATTTTACTGCGTGGTAAAAATTTTTTTTGAAAATTGTTTCTCTAATACGAAGACAAGGGTAAACTAAACATTTAACGGAAATGAGGAAGAAAGTTTGCTGTTGCACGTTAAAATAAATGCCTAATTTCAGCTCGGTTCATTAAGGAAACTGCGCCGCAGTCGATGTTTATTTTCTCTCGTCTTGCAGGCGCAGTATTACTTGTGTATATTCCACGAAGAATTGTATTATTATCCTCAAATATTGCAAGGATGTCACCAGTCGATGTCGTTAAAACATTGCGTTCTTCGCTTGGCATGGGCGCAGCTTTATTACGTTCTACTTTTAGTTGAAGGGGTTTATCGGCAGGGAAAGTATATTTGCGAATTTCGAATTGACGTTCATGATTCGTGTGGGGAATAAGCCGAACAAATCGAAGTTCATCAGGTCTGCTAGGAGAAAAAGAAGTGCCAAAACAAGGAACACCAGGAAGCTGGTCTCCATTAGGTAAACATTCAAACTGGGAACTGAACCCTGAAAAAGAGTCAGACGATTAATTTTTTCGTAAGGTACAGAATCATGTTACGGTTAGGGCGGCCCAAACACGGTTGGTTAAATTTCTGCTTGAAGTGTTGATCCTCGCACTCCTCAAATTTATTCGAATCAACATAAAAGTTCGCAAAATTGAATTTTTCACTTATGGGTTTTCTTAACACTATAGAACAGGCTTATAGGGATGACATACCAAAAGTAATTGTTGAATCATATTCAATGGCTAATTAAGGAGAGAAATGTTCAAGGACAACTCGACACGCCTAATGTTGACGATTCTGTCTGAAATTTACAAAAACACCTTTTTTATGGAAAATACATTTTGAACTTCACGGTGTTTGCGGAACATTTGAAGATTAATTTTTTGAGACACAAATATAATCCTCTTAATTTTGTTCACTCAAACAAATTTTGGGATGATAGCATGAAAATAAATAAAAAATTTGTACCTAGCTAATTTTGGTACATAGTAAGGGCCAGTTGATCAATTCTCATATGTGCGACATCTAGGTCATGAGCATCTACATACACAGTAAAATTTCAAAACTAAGCTTTAAAAGAAATGTACTACATTCTTTGTAGAAAAATCGTTAAGTTAAGACGAATACTCTGAGAAATCTATGTTTTTGCACATTTTTCATCAAACTCTGTAGAATCTAGTAGAAGTCTCGTATGCTGACATAGTACTTTTTGTAACGCACGCACGAAATGTTCGCTTTTCGAGGTATGTATTGCGTGCGGGAAGTGACCAATTCCAAAGCCGTGGTAAAAAGCAGTTATAAAAAGACTTTTTCTAGCTGCTGCGCTTGCGCTCTTTGAGCAAGATTACTTTTTCTAGCTGCTGCGCTTGCGCACTTCCAGCCAGATTACTTTTTCTTGCTGTTGCGCTTGCGCATTTCGATTCAGATTTACTTTCCAGGACTGCCGGAATAATAACCTCACTTCATTATGATTTGACGCTTGAGAGACTGATTGTGAGTAGTGAACAGTGATAGGACGAACTCAAAGTGATAAGTTACCATAAATGACTGATAAATTACCACAAATTACCGAAAATTTCAGATATTTATGGATACCTGAAATTTTCGGAAATTTATCAATTTTCCATAAATTTCCGGAGTTTTGGGAAATTTAGCAATTTTCCATAAATTTCTGGAAATTTTCGGAATCTTTCCAAAAAGCTTTCGAGACCAGAAATTTCCGATAATTTAGCAACTTTTCATAAATTTCCGGAAATTTTGGAAATTTAGCATTTTCCGGAAATTTTTTGAGTTTTTCCAAAAAACTTTGGATACCTTGAATTTCTGGGAATTTTCGGCAATATACATATACACCGGAAATTTCCGAAAATTTTTGGTAATTTTACCATAAATTTCCAAAAATTACCATAAATTTCCAAAAAAATTATTCTTATTGTTTCTCAAATCGAAAATGTCCTGCATTTGTTACAAAAAATATCGTGTGCAACAGGTGCTGAAAGTAGACAGTTGCAACTCTTGTGAAGTTTACAGTACTTGCCATCGGCTCATCTTCGGGTCGTTTCCGGCTTGTCTTCGGCTCGTTTACAGCTCGCCTTCGGCTCGCTTCCAACTCGCCTACGACTCGCCTACAACTCCCCTTCGACTCGCCTCTGGCTCGTACAGCAAACTTCACACTCGTGTGGAACTGCCTACTTTCCGCACTTGTAGCACAATATACTATTTTTCGCGGAACAAAATAATTGATTAAAAATTCAGTGAGTTTGTATTATAGTCTTGAATATGAGAGAATTTCAATTAAAATTCACAACTTTCCATATTCAAGAGAATGATTAGACTAGAACTTGAATTTCAGGAAACTTGATTTGTGCGTTTCGAGAACTGATTCCGCTCGGTGATTTCGGATGAGAGGAGCCGCAGGGGAATGTGCCGTGTTCAGTGATGCATAACAAAACAGCAGCGTGGCGATAATGCGCTGTACCCGGACGGCCTAACTGGATAACTGCGTCACGTTGCGTCAGTTCACTCCCACAGTGTTGAAACGGCCCTGATGTTGACGTTTGGAGGGCTTGTCTTTTAATTAAAAAAACATGTAACTGTCAATTTTTTAACTATTCTTCTATGACGTGAAATACATTCTTAATTTCAATTTTATTTTTCTAAAATATTTTGCTTCAAAATATGCATAACACTTTTTTAAATTATTACAAAAATGTAATAATAATATTTTTAAGCATTTTGCAAACCTCGTAACCTTGTTGTATGCTGCCGTATATTTATTTTTTATCGTTTACATAATAAACAAAAATTATATAAGAATATGGATGATTGCCAAACGATTAACCATTTCTCGTTTCAGACATTTTCTGTGAAATATGAATGCTTTCTCGACATGTTTGCTTGAGTTTCTTTTCATTTAAATTATTTGACAGTATTTTAAATTCTAGAGGAATGTCAATTATTATTTATTGGAAATGATCGCTCGGTTTTTGAAATAATTTTTCATGAGAATTAGTGAGTTTTTCCTGATAATAATGAATATCTGAATAGGGATATTTTTCTCAACGGAATTGATGTATTCACGAAAATGATACCAGCTGTAGCAAATGCTTTATAGATGATCAGTAATTTCTTAATGGCACGAGTTTTTAGGGATTTAATTAATATGATGAATTTAGACAGCTTTGAAAAATTATATAACAAGATATTCCTGGATATCTCCTCATCATCGAATAATTAAATAAATAAATTATACTAAAAGATAAATTATTTCTTAAAGTTCTCCCTAATAATCATGAATTTGAATAATAATTTACTCTCAGATTTGTACCAATGATTACTGCTTGGTCATGTGAGTGGAAACCTTGAATAATTTAAAACCAATATATTCCTTACCGTGCATCTTTTGTGCACATGGTCTTATAAAACGTTATTCCAATTTATGATTCTTATCTCCTTTTTAAAATAACAGACGACAAGGTGTGTTTAATTTTATTTTAAAAATAGACCGCAAACCAGATTTTTTGTCTGGAGCAGGAATCAATGATAAAATTCAAAAACCAGCATTTTATTCTTGTTAAACTTTTAAACAAAGAAATTTATTTTCAATGAAAAAAAACGCAGCTGCTGGCAGCACTGCGGTTGAAAACTTAATGTACTATGCATTTTTATTTTTAAGCTCCGGTGAAACAGAGGTCTATTTTCAACCAAAAAAATGAATTTTCAATCCAAAAGATGAGTTCTAACAAAAAGAAAAGAATTTCCAACAAAACATCTGAATCTTCAACGAAATAATTAAACTTTCAACTAAAAAAATATAAAAAATAAGTTTTTCAGAGAAAAAAAACGAATTTGCAACCAAAAAGATAAACTTTCAACTAAAATGATGAATCTTTAACTGGAAAAGTTGAATGTTTAACCTAAAAGATAAATTTTCAACCAAGAAGTTTAATTTTCTACCGAAAAAGAAAATTTTTTAACAAAATACATCAATTCTCAACTAAATAAATTAATTTTCAACTAGAAAAAAAATTCAAGAGAAAAAATGGAATTGTTAAATTTTCACTTTAAACAAATTATTTTGAACAAAGAAAACGAATTTTCAACCAAATATTTCAATTTTCAAACATAAAGTTCAATTTTCAACTAAAACGATAAATCTTTAACTGGAATAGTTGAATTTTCAACAAAGATGTTTCATTTCCTACCAAAAAAGAAAAGCTTTCAACAAAATACATCAATTTTCAACTGAAAAGGATAAATTTTGAACCAAAAATAAAATAGTTAAATTTACAGTTATAAACATTAATTTTCAACCAAAAATACGAATTTCCAACCAAATAGTTACATTTTCAACCAAAGTGATGAATTTTCAACAAAAAATGATAAATCTTTAACTGTAATGGTTGAAATTTTCGATTGAAAAGATAGATTTTTTAACCACGAAGATTAATTTTATACCAAAAAAGAAGAATTTTTAAAAAAATAGATGAATTTTCAACGAAATGAATTAATTTTCAACTAAAGAAAAATTCAACGAAAAAGAATGCAATAGTTAAATTTTCACTTTGAAAGATTAATTTTTAACAAACAAAAAATAACAAATTTTCAACAAAATATTTCATGATGAGCTATCAACTAAAATAATGAGTTTTCAACTGGAATAGTTGAATTTTTAACCAAGAAGTTTAATTTTCTACAAAAAAAAAAAATTTTTCACAACATACATGAATTTTCAACTAAAAAAGATAAATTTCGAACCAAAAATGAAGTAGTTCAATTGAAAGGTATAAAAATTAATTTTCAACAAAAAAAATCGAATTTTTAACGAAAGGTGTGAGTTTTTATTTAAAATAATGGATTTTCAAATAACAAGAAGAATGAATTTCTAACAAAATAATTCAATCTTAACCAGGTAGTTTAATTTTAAACCAAAGAGATGAATTTAAAGAAAAAGATGATTCTTTAACTGGCATGGTTGATTTTTAAACAAAAAAGATTAATTTTCAACAAAATGGTTAAAATTTTAACTCAAAATGATCAATTTTCAACGAATTATTTATTCTCTCTTTCCCGCTCGTAGGAACGGAATTTCTTCTTCTACTACTTATTCCACACTCTTGCACCTCCGGAAAACACCCCAATTCTACCCCTAAAAATGGAAAAAAAATTATAAAAAATGACATAAATTCTAGACCTAGAATTTGATTGTTGATAATAGGATCATTTGGTGTCATCATAATGCCAAATATGTATCAACTCCCTTAGTCTTCCGAAACGCACCCAAATTCAACCCCTAAGATTGGAAAAAAAATCGAGAAAAATTCCAAAAAAGGCCTAACTCCTAGACTTAAAATTTTATGATATAGAATCTTCCGGAAGATTTAGGGGGTTGAAACATTTCTGGCATTATGTTGGCACCAAATTATCCTATTATTAACAGTAAAATTCTAGTTCTGGAACTTAGATAATTTTTTTTATGATTTTCTAAATTTTTAGGGGTTGAAATAGGGTTTTTCGGAGGTACTAGAGGAATGCAAATTTTTCAGGTATCTTCGATCAATAAACAAAGCCATTTAAAACTTTGAAACTGTAGGTATCGCGCGAAAAAATTTAATTAGAAATTCATTTTTTGTAAACGTCGTAAACTTCAGCGAGGTAACTTACTAAACCAACTTGGCCATACTTACGAAAATTATAACGGCATTTTATACTAAAGAATTTTTTTTCAGTGCAGCGAGATGAATTTTCAACTAAGAAAGATTTTCCAGTCAACGGAGAAAAAAAATTGTAATCAAACAGTAGTCTTTTCAAGCATAAAGATCATGTATTTCAATCAAAATTATTAATTTTCTAGCATAGTCGACGAAGTTGCAGCGAAACAATTAAAGTTTCAACCAAATACAGTCAAATTCAGACAGCGCCTCCAGATATGTCCTTTCCGAGAATTGAAGCCGCGCCTAACGGCCTACCTGGGTGACTGCGTCATGACGTTGCGTCAGTTCACTCGAAGTGGAAAGCACGCACATAGCGAAAAGTGAGATCTTTCATTGGAACATTATCGGATCTTTCGGTCTATCTCACATGGTAGGAAGAGAGGTTCGATCGACTTCAGGCATCGTGAGTCCCAACCTTCAAATGTCAGGTGTTGACGTGAGAATTGTGAAAACTGTGATTTTTGTAGATACTGCTTTGCGTTATATATTCGCGTGTCAGATGGCGCTGTTGTCACTGCCAAAGACGAGCGCATTCGATCGCACGAAGTAATCCGATTGGTCCTATTGGCTTCAGTTAGCTTGAGACATCGACTGTTGGTCGCCGTGAGCTCGCCACTGTGATTCGAGTGAACTCAGGCAACGTCATGACGTAGTTATCCAGCTAGGCCAGCTAACGTCGACCTCGTTCTGGGAACAGGTGAAAGTCGACGCTCGAAGGAGGCCGAAAACCCTGTTTTTTGGGATATTTTTCTCTCTATTGACAAAAATTTTTCAGGATCAAAAGTGATCACATCGTTGAATTCGGAAGACTTTAAGCTTTCAGATTATTTTTATTGAAAAACTCCGAGATTTTTTTAGCGAGAAGTAATCAAAAGAAGTGAGAAGCCCCGACTTGATTTTCAATGCCATTAAATTGTAAAATTGTATGGGGTTATTCCAAAAAAGGTTTTTGAGAATATTGGAAAAGTATGTTTTGATATGAAAAACAATCAATCGACGTAATCTCGCAACTGTCGTTTGCAGCGATCGCGGTGACAGCCGGTATTTGCTGATGAATTCACTGCTTGCACTGTGCACATGCGCGAAATCGAATTCGCGTCCGAGACTATAAGGGAGGCGAGAAATTGAGAGCGCGACCAAAGATTGCCAGGTACTCCGCGAAAGACAGCGACAGATTCGAAAAGTCATCTTGCAGTTTTTCACTTATTTGAGTTATTATCTGTAAATTACTGGTCGCGTATTGAGGTGAAAAAATGGCACTCGAAATGAAAGAATTTTTTCTATTTTTGGTGGTTTTCATCATTAGTAACGTAACCAGTAAGGTGAGATTTGTTAAATTATATTATATTTAACCTTGCATTTTGAAACTTAATATTCCAAGATAAACTAGAGAATTTGATGATACTGGTCAGTCAACTTAATCATTATGTTATTTTTATATTTTTTTTAGTCTATAGAGCCTCAACTCGACAAGTTAGCCCTGGAAAATTTTCTAGAGTATCTGAGAATTCCTTCGGTCCAACCTAACGTTAATTACGGTAAGTAATTCTAGCGAATAAATGAGTTATTTAATTAGTCTCTGTTGATACCCCTGTATAAACATTAAAACAAATTTTCTGTTTTTAACGTTAGCAAGCTTTTTATTAATTTTCAGATGATTGTGTTGCATTTTTGAAAAAACAAGCTCATTCATTGGATCTTGCACTAAGAGTTTTCGAACCAGTTCATGGGAAACCAGTTGTTGTAATCACATGGGAAGGTTCGGAACCGGAAAAACCGTCGATTTTGTTGAATAGCCACATGGACGTCGTACCCGTGTTCCCTGTAAGTTTGATCTATTTTGTCATCTTTTATTTATTTCAGGCTGAAAATTGATACTTGAATTGTCATATCGAGAAAAAAATTCAGGTTGTTAAATTAATACAGAAATCCAAAATTTTGTTGATAACAATGCAGTCTTTAATATATAAAATTGTTCTTTAAATTGCCTTATCATAACATTATTTTACTCAGCAAGCAATCTTTTCCAGGGATCATTTTCACAAGGTTCTAATTAATTTTTTGAAAGTCATAAACAGAAATTTAAGACATTAAAAAACAAGACCCAATAGATGAATTTGTAACCGAATAGTTAATTTTCCAGAAAAAGATGAGGTTTTCAACCAAGAAGATTAAATTTCTGCTAAAGAAGATGAATTTTCAACCGAAAAAAATTAATTTTCAATAAAATATTTCAACTTTCAACCAAGTAGATCAAAAATTTTTAACGAGATTTTTTAACTTTTAAAGAAATAATATAAATTTTCAACCATAAAGTTTATTTGATATCACATTTTCCAGCAATACATAACCGAAAAGTTGCGAAAAATTTCGTTGTCAAAATTGGCAGCTCAGCGACTGTCTCGCAATTGTTTCAAGTTAAAGGTTGTTTTTGTTTTTTTATTTTAAATTGTGAAGTTTTTAAACCTGATTTTTTGTAGTTAATAAACTAAAGATAGAACAGGACTAAGGACTAGGGCTAGGAATATCGGAGATGAAAAAAATTTCAAAAATTTAAGCTTTTATGCCATTTGTAAAATAATGATAGTTTCAACTACTATTTACTCAATAAACTGATTTTATCATTGTTAGCGTAACAATGACAGATAAGTATAAATGAGTGATGAATCGAGGTGTCAAAGTCGTACCCATGACCGGGTCTAATAAAAATGTTTAATGCTAATCGACTTATTTCGTGAAGAAGAATATTCTTCTGATGTACACTGATGCACATAAGGTCCTTAAAGCGACTTGGGTTTTCACCACATCCAAAATACGTCTACGAGAATGCATTGTTTAATATAATATTCGAACCACATAATCTAAAGGCAATTTTACTTGCAGGGCCAAAGCGATATTTTCGAAAAATGTTCTTATTATTTTTTTGTTGTAATTGAAAATTTGGCATCTTTTTGCGTCAGTGAAATGCAACGCGCCAGCTAACACTGTATGCCGGGCTGTAGTCACCCGGTTAGTTTCAAGTTGCATGAAATCTTGAAGTACTGATTTTTCGTGGCTTAGAGTAATATATAATATAATAATATAGTATGATACAATAATAAGAAAAAATAATAATAACATACAATGATAGTTTTTTAAAAATATATATAATATCCTCCTTTTGGCCGATGAAGAAGCTTCTTTTACCATCAAAGCAACTTGCAGTGCTTAAAATAATAAATTGGAAAAGGAGATATTTATCAAATATTTCTAAAACCTTTCTGAAGGATATGGGTAGGTTTATTTTAGAAAAATGTTCTTTTATAAGGCTGCAACAGTCAGAAGCAATGACCTGAGAATTCAATTGCCTTATTTTACTCCAAAAATACTAGCATTAGTAATGATTGACCTTTCCTCTCATGAATTTGATGGCTATGTTGGCTGTAGCGTTACTACTAACAGGGCTTCTCATACCTAACCGGCAGAGAACAAAGAGGAAAGGGCCTAAGAGGAGCACTAAAAACCTACAAATCAATGGAGAAGTTGCTTAATCTGTATAGAGGTTGATCGCTTCCCGAGGATCGTCGGGGCGCCCCTGGTGCCACCGCTAGGGTTGGTAAACTACATGATGGACAGGTAGATCACACGGTGATACCCGAAAGGGCTACTGTCCAGCCAGAACATCGGCAACAAGTTGTAAGCATCAGAACAACAGCTGCGCCTATGGAGGATGTTTCGGCTGGGAGTCCCCAGCTGACCACTTCCACGGGAATGTCACGACAGCACATCAATTTTCAAACCCATCATGATGAGTACTTGATACGCTGCCAATTTGAATACGAGATGGAAGCGACTACAATTTCTCCTGACGGGATTGTCTCTTGAGAATACTTTGTAGCGAATTTCCCGGTAAAAAGGACAGTAAATCAAAACGACCTTAAACAACGAAGGCGTCAGATAATGGGCAAGATCCTCCTGTCTAAAAGAACCATAAACCGAATAAGATCTAAGGTTGGGAATGCATTCCGCCTGCAACTCCAGGGTGCGCAGGCCACAAAAAGGATCAAGTGTACGCCAGAAATGAATGGAGAGGTCGAAATAAGTAACATCGAAAAACAGGCGCAACAATAACTAGTAGCAACTGTAGCGCATCACGAAGATACGCTGGAAGAGGAGGTTCATATACCCATGGCACGAGACGCTATGGGCGAGCAGGGGTCGGATCTGAGGAATGTTGAAGGGGACTGTCTCATGGTCGACAGTTGTTAGGCTTGCAGCCATCGGAGCCTGCCCCTGCTTCTGTAGAAATCATCGAAGATCTCGATGAGGAAAGCCTGCGTCTC
The DNA here is from genome assembly GCA_932178445.1 of Andricus quercusramuli. Classification (NCBI taxonomy): domain Eukaryota; kingdom Metazoa; phylum Arthropoda; class Insecta; order Hymenoptera; family Cynipidae; genus Andricus; species Andricus quercusramuli. The sequence continues at coordinate 7,729 of CAKNXH010058622.1, read as the reverse complement.
ATGGTGTGCTTCACTGATACCACCCTAGAGTTCGCAGATCAAGAACCATCAATGAGAAACGGTCCGCCGAAATTTAGAGTCAACGAGGACCTTCTCGGGTTAGTTGGCGGCTTGAACACCGGAATACTGCCTCTGCTCTCACAGCAGGATATGAGCTCGCTGCAGGTGCAGAATCTCGCATATTGCGCTGCGGTCGCGTGTGCAAGAATAATGAGCATAAAACTTAGATGCCAGGCTACTAACAACTATGCTCCAAGAAATATGTCGCATCTTTTATGGAAGATTCGACTTTGAGGCGAGAGTAGTTAAATAAGAGCAAAGCGCGGAAGGTTGAACCAATTTAGAAAGAGCAATCGGTCTCAGAGACTGACTCGCCACGTGGAGGAGATCCTTCACCCACATAACATCAGTTGGAGAACATCTACGAAACTGAACAAAGTTATTTACTATCTTAAACAAATGCTCATGGTCCTGTCAGCGCGACTGCGACGATTTAAGAAAGCGATCGCGAGAACGAATGACAATAGGACTGCTTTGGCAGACGAAAGGCGTTTTTATCACGGACTTGCAGATGGCAAAAAAAAGACTCAAAATTATTGTGAACCACCTAGGACCGAAGAAATGGACTGATATTGATCGAGCATCTGGGGTACTCATAGGCCAAGTTAACTAGACGTGACGTGGCTCCGTCTATAAAAGGACAGAGTTGCACGGTTGCCTGGAATGAATAGTCTATCCATCTCAGCCTCCGATGTAACTGGTGTCCTGAAGAGGGCTAAGAACTGGAAGGCTTTGGGTGTGGATGGGGTGCCCAGCTTCTGTTACAAATACCTGAAGGTTTTTGCACCCCGCACTTGCTGGGCCCTATCAGAACATCGTGGAGAACCCAAATCACTTTACCTCTTTTATGATGGATGGCGTAACGTATATGATAACCAAAAAGGTAGATGCTGGTATTCCTAATGATCACTGACCAAACACCTGCTTCTCGACCCTTTATAGGTGTCTCATGGCTACCATTTGTGACTTCGTCTATCAATATTGTGAGTAGAGCAATGTGCTCCCCGAAGAAAAAAAAGGTTGCTGTCGAGGCTCCGATGGTTTCAAGGACTAACTCACGATTGACAGTGTGGTTGTGTTGCATGTGAAACACCAACGCAGTTTGCACATGGATTACATTGACTACCAACAGGCTTATTCTCCAATACTCCACGGTTATTTGCTTAATGTCTTCAATACATATATAAGGTCTGTCCTCGCGTCATCCAATTTCTGGATCACGCTATGTACCTGGTCCTTGCCCATCAAACGAGGAATCTTGCAAAGTGATTCATTCAGCGCACTATGATTTTGTTTAGCATTGAATCCACTAAGTTTGACACTCGACAACACGTCCAATAAGTTCAAAATTTAGGTGGGAGTGGTATATGCAAGCTCAGAGTCGAAACTGAACAGTCAAGTTAACATCTTGCTGCAGTTCTTCTACATCAAGATGTCTCTTGGTTCAACAAATTTTGAAAGCTGCATTTGTCCCATGGAAAGATAAATGCTCCACTCTGCATTTAAAAATGCGCTTGAGACTGCTTTTTCGGGTCGCCTCAGTCTGATTCTGGCGTCTGGCCTCAATGCGAAGAACTCTCAGGTTGCGCAATTGCTCGAATATTTCCGAAACAAGAGTAACATCTCAGTCTGAAACTGCATCGCTTATGTTGACCTGTATACCCCCTTAAAATTGGCAGCTGTTGATTTCCAGAACATCGGACATCTCAAAGCTGAACAGCTAGCTGCACAGTGGCGAGGTGAATAGCCGCTCAAGCAACACCCCCAAACATTAGATCTTTCTTGCGTGGATAGTGATGCTTCAAATCTCTGATTAAGGCGGGGAGAACTCTTCCCGGAGATGGAAGAATCTGTCATTACCATCAAGGACGGAAATGTGATCAGTCACGCTCGTCTCCCTTTTCAGTTTTAAGTTAGGGGGGGCTACGCATATACTGACTACTTACGAAAATGCGTTCAGTTACGCTTGTCCCCTTTTCCAGGTTTAAGTCCTCTTTTTCTCCAAAAATAATGGTTTTAGGCGAAAAGTGTATGATACGAAAAATATGTATTTTTATACTACCTAGAACTTTTGTTTGAAACATTTTCCAAAATTCATACTGAGATAAAGGAAAAAAACATAATATTTATGGAGTTTTTTTAATAGTTTTTACGATGAATGTGTCCTAGTCGCCAATTTTCACTAAGATTTTCGTGATCAGCGCATCAAAATACGTAAGTTTACGTGGTTTTAAAGAAATCGGAGGCTTCACTATTCGAACTTTATCCATTTATTCTTCAAAGATCACTAGAGATATCTTGAACTTTTCGGAACTCCTCCAAAATTCTTTGAAATCCCTTTAAATTTCTTGAATCTCCCTAGAAACATTTCGAAATTCCTTGAACTTCGTTTAAAAACATTTAAGTCTCTTGAAAATCCCTTAAAATTGATTGGAATCCTTTGGAATCCCTTAAAACATCCTGATATTTTTAGAAAATTTTCAAATTCCGTGACATTTTTATTCAATTCTCTGGAATTAAAATTAAGTTTATTCATTAAAGTTTTCTAACAAAAAATGTTCAAATCCCTGGAAGTATAAATCTTAGAAATCCTTCAATGTTGTGACATTTCTTGTCAATTTACCATCTATATATATTATTTTTATAAATTGAAATACCTTAAAATTCTTTGCAAATTCAATTGAAATCGCTAGGGAGGCCTTCAACTTTAATTTATTTTCCAAAGTTCGCTAGAAATATCTTGAACTCTTTGGATCTTTTACAAAATTCTTTGAAGTCTCTTGAAATCTTTTAAATCTCTTGAAATACTTTGAAGTGCCTTAGAATCCCTTGACACCTTTAAAGAACAAAAAAATCTTCCAAAATGCCTTGGAATGTTTCCAAATTCCTTGAAATGCGTGGAAATATTTTTAAATCCCTGAAAAACCAATGAAATATTTTTAAATTAGTTGAAATATTTGGAAAGTCCCTAAAATCCTTTTAAAAGCCTTAAAGTCCATGAAAGTTCCTGGAAATTTTTTTTTTTATCTTTTGAAATACCTTTCAGAACCTCCTGATATTTGGAAATCTTTCAAATTCCCTGAAATTTTTATTATATTCTCTGGAATTGAAATTGAATTAGGCTAATTCATTAAAGTGCTCTTTAAAAAAACCGCCTCAATCTTCATAAATCTTTGAAATTCATTAATCTTGTGGAATTCCTTGAGATACCTTAAAAGCTTTTAAAAATGCAATTGAAATCGCTGGGAATGTCTTCAAGTTCAATTTAATTCATTTTCCAAAGTTCACTATAAATATCTTCACATCTTTGGAACTCCTGCAAAATTCTTTGAAATCCTTTGAAAATTTTTTCAATCCCTTAGAATCCTTTGGAATTCCTCAAAATGTTTCGAAATTTCTTGAAATCCGAGGAAATATTTTCTAATCTCTTGAAAACTAATGACATTTTTTTAATTAGTTGAGATATTTGAAAAATCCTTTTAAAAGCCTTAAAATCCGTCAAGTCTTTCAATATTTTCACATTCTTTATTTCTATACTGATTCTCTTATAATGATTTTCTGATGATTTCCTATAACGATTTTTCTAGTAATCACTCCGAAGACGAATGTTCAATAAAACAGTTAAATTTTCGATTGAAAATATTAATTTTTAACAAAATGTAATCGTTGTTATTTCAAACAAAAAGATTTCAATTTAAAATAAAAAACAGTTGAATTCAACCAAAGAGATGGAGTTTCAACTGAAATTATGTATCTTCAACCAAAAAAATAAAATTGCAATTAAGTAATTCAACTTTAAACCAATCAGCTAAATTTCCAACCAAAAAAGAAAAATTCTTAACAAAAAATATGCCCGCAGTGCGCGCATACTTTTAACTGGTAGTTGAATTTTTAAGCCAAAAGGACGATTTTTCTCTAAAGCAGTTGGATTTTCAGCCCGAAAATATGACTTTTCAACAGAAAAGGTCAATTTAAACCATATAGTTCAATTTTCTACGGAAACAGTTGAATTTCAACCCAAAAACACGAATTTTTAAGCAAAAAGGATGAACCCAGGGTTCTGTACTGAAAATAATACACTAGAAAAAATTGATACCCATATGATATGAAAAAATTTTAATAATAAATGAAACCCCGTTTTAATCCTTTTTTTCGGGAAAAATGACCTTTTTTACCTTAAATTAAGCTACTGAAAAGATTTCGATATTCTATTCATCGATTTTCTAACTTTAATAAGTTTCAAATTTGATCAGTATGAATGGTTGAACATTAATTTTTTTGGTTGAAAATTCAACTATTCGGTTGAAAATTAATCTACTTTGTTGAAAATGAAATAATTCTGTTAAAAAGTGTCCTCTTTAGTTGAAAATTCGCGTGAGTCTAGTTTGGGCGGTGTACTCCACCTTAGTTTTATATAATTCATAGTAATCCTATCCAATTCGGAGTTAGTCTACCTCCACTTAACCCCATTGTTAGGTGTTGTTTCCACCTCATAAATTTTCTAACTCTAATCAATTTTGAATTTTATCAGGATCAATGGAAATATCCACCCTTCGCAGCCCATATGGACGAAAAAGGAAACATTTACGCCCGAGGAAGTCAAGATACCAAAAGTCTCGGCATTCAACATATGGAAGCAATCCGTCGGTTAAAATTGAATGGAATTCAATTAAAAAGGACAATTCACATTTCATTCGTACCAGATGAAGAAATTGGTGGGAAAGATGGAATGGGAGCTTTCGTAGCAACTCAAGATTTCAAAAATTTAAACATTGGTTTTGCACTAGACGAAGGTTGTGCTACTGAGGATGATAAATTTATTATGAATTATGGAGAAAGAACAGTATTACAATTATGGGTGAATTGTACCGGCAAAACTGGACATGGTTCAACATTATTTGACAACACTGCTGGTGAAAAATTACGAGTTGTCATCGACCGATTCATGGATTTTAGAGCTTCAGAAAAGGCCAAATTAAAAGATCCGAAAGTACAGCTCGGAGAAGTTACTTCAGTCAATTTGGACATGATTCGAGTAAGAATTGTCATTTCATAAGAATTTTTTTGATTAAAATTTAGAACAATTGAAAAAAATACGATTAATTTTGTTTCATATTGATAATATAATAATTTTAATAATCTCCCATTGATTATTTTTTAACAACTTCGTTTCAAGATACTAATTTAACAATGCTTCAATTTTTTTTAAAGAAGTTTGGAATTGTTTCATTATTAATTCTTTAAGATTGAATTCATTTTTTCTTAAATTTCCAATTATAAAGCATATAGTTTTTAAAGTTTTTCAAATAGTCAAACTCAAATGATCTAATTAAACTGTCTAAATAATTTTTTCCTGACGGAAAGCACATTTTTTATTAAAAAAATATATCCAATAATTTCGAATGTGACTTGATACCGCATGTTGTGCCTCCATTCTATACCGCTCCACGTCGCGTTTAGGCGGTGTACCGCTCCAAGTCCTCTTTATAAGCATAACACATGGGTCATTGAGTCCCGGGATTGACACACAGATGGCGCCACCAATGCCATGCCACTTTGTTTTTTGGCAGTACAATGGATAAAAACGAGTTTCGTGTGTTAATCAAACACTGCTTCAATAGGGGAAAATGCCAATCAAGCTTAGCAATGGGTTAAAAAGTGTTACCGGGAAAAGTGCCCACCGAAAACAACCATTTGCAGATAGTATGCAGATTTTAAACGTGGTCGAACAAACACCGAAGACGCGAAGCGTCTAGGTCACCCAACTGAGGTGGCAACGCCCAAAAACATTTAAAAAATTCGGAAAATTATTTTGTCCGTTCGTAAAGTGAAGTTGCAAGAGATAGCCGACATCCTAGAGATATCAAAAGGTACCTTGTTCAAAATTGTGCATGAAAATTGCGTATGAAAAAAAAAATTTCCGAGTGGGTGCCGCGTTTGCGCTGCCAACGCAATTGGACGACCTGGCGCTCTGCGTCTTCGGTAGTTCTTCGAACGCGTTTAAAATCTGAACCGAATCTTATGAAATTTTTACATGTATCTTTTGAAGGTTGGTACTACAGAAAAAGAAAGTGGCTGTGGGGCCTCGGCCATTATAGTTACGTCACTGATACACCATTTCCGGACGGCTTTCACAGTTCGCGGCTAAACGCCTCTCCTCCTTCCTTCGCTCCCGCGTAGGAACATTAGTAAAAGCAGTACCTGCTTCGCTAGTCAGTCAATCCGTCATGGGGACCCATTCTTAACACACTCGTGACGGCTTGCGGGTTCGATTCCCGCCTCGCACTCTGGAAGACCCTCGGTGGCCCATGCGGTGAACACTTGCCTAGCAAGGGAGTTGTTCATCTCCAGAGAGTCGTGGGACCGGTACCTCTAGAGAAAAAGGTTCTCCATGTACTTAAGGCTGTTGCTCTTGGTGGTTCGGAACCCACCTTAAACTGTAGGTCCTCCTCCCACCATCAAGTAAGTGTGTGGGGTGTGTGTAAAGGAATAGAAAGAGATACAAGAAAAATGTGAACCCTTAGGGGACACATTAGAAGCTTCCATTCCAAGACTTGATTTATTTCACGTGCAAGTCGGTGAAGTGTGGGGATCCAGTTAGTACTGTTATTGGAGTTTGGAGTCTAATTAACTACGTCAAAAGCATACAATGCTAACCTCTCAAGTCGCACTATAGTCATTATCCCACAGCATGGCATTGGCGGCGCCATCTGTGTGTCAGTCCCAGGACTGAATGACCCATGTGTCAGGACCTGGAGCTGTTACAACTGTTACCTTATTTCCGTTCTGAGTATAAAATACTTAAAAGTCATCAGAAAAAAAACTATTCTGTAAAGAAAAGTCAAGTCTAATAACTTTCAGGCGGAAAATGATTGATTCTCGTCGAACGATTTTATTTGAAAATGATATAGGTTCAATTCCTTTTCATTATATTCGAAATATTGTCCCTTCATCAAAATTTCATCTAATCTATAATTGTTTGATTTGGAACTTTTTCAACTAAAAATTTTTCAATATATATAATTTTTCAAATTTCAAGCGCTTTTATATCGAAATTATTAATTATTGTATCGAAGAATTGAAGAACTCATATTTTAACATTTGTTTAATAATAGATTTTTTAATTTTTTATATGTGTAATGTGAAGTTAATAAATGATTCAAATTCACAGGGTGGTGTTCAGGTGAATGTGGTACCAAACGAACTTTCTGTTGCTTTCGACATTCGAATTGCACCTGGTGTTAATCACACAAAATTCGAAAAGATGATTGATGGATGGTTAAAAGAAGCTGGAGAGGGTGTCAGTTATACTATTATATACAAAGATCCACCTGCGAAAAATACAAAGTTGGATGAAAGCAATATTTTCTGGCTTGCTTTTGAAAAGGCTTGTGATGATAATGGCTTCAAATTAAATCTTCAAATTTCAGAAGGTGCTTCAGATTCACGCTACCTAAGAGCAGTGAGTTTCCACATTTAATATTAATTCACATTTCTCTTCAATGACATAAATTTCATTAAAACATTTTTTCAAGCTCGGAATCCCAGCCCTTGGATTTTCACCAAAGAATAAGACACTGCAACTTGCTCATGCTAATAATGAATATCTGAATACGGACATTTTTCTCAACGGAATTGATGTATTCATGAAAATTATACCAGCTGTAGC